>JASDQU010241785.1:12803-23161 GCA_032191745.1 Picea mariana | reverse complement strand
AGTGCTTATGTTTTCCTGAGATTCTAATCCCCTTACAAGGACTCAACTCGAAGAATCTCTTACAAAACCTAGATCTAACAATTGTCAAGATCCTAAGGTTCTCTTACAAGAACACCTAAATTTTAGAATCTCCTACAATATTAGAACATTTAACAAAGATTAAAAAGATGAAATGAAACAAACCTAAATCTAATAATTGTATGAGGTCTTAAGATTCTCTTACAAGAACACTTTCAAATAAGACTCTTCCAATATTAGAACATTTCACAAAACTTAAGAGCTAAAATCAAACAAAAACATAAATTAAATTATACCTAAAATAAGCAAATCAGCATGCAAGTGAGGCCATGGGGGCCCTCCATAACTCCACAAGCACACCACTTCAAAGGAGACTCAGATGTAGAAGCAAAATTGAAGTATGATTCTTTATTTCAAAATATCCATTACAAACCAACTCTAAGATTACAACTCTCTCTAATTCTAAGATTACAAACTTCAAGTTACAAATGGAGGAGATTGTACTCCTATTTATACAATGGGATGAGTAACAAACTCATAAATTTGATCCACTAATCTCTCTTTAGTTCCATACATTTCTCAACCATCTAGACACATAACCCTATCCTCCATGATATCCTCCATGATATTATCAATGATCTCCTTCATGATCTCCTCAAATTCGAATTTGAACATAGAGTGCCACATAAAGGTGTCTAGGAAGCTTCTTTTGTACCTACACATGTCAACAACTCATTCTAATTGTTAGGTATAAGTATAAGCATATTATTTTATAAAGTTTAACCACAAATTCACTTAAAAATGTTAAGAATTGATCAACTTTGGAAAAGCATAGTTATAACCCAATGATGAGGTAAATGTAATGATGTGGAGGTGATATGAAGGTGATATGAAGGTAAAATGGAAGTAATTGTGAAGGTTTTAGTGGATTAATGGAGTGAGAATAAGGACTATTTTGAAACCCTACAGTTGCCTCCTCTTCTGTTGTCATTTCCGGAAAGTCTGGGGTAAGGACTGGAATCTTCCACTCATCTTCCTAGTCTTTGATCACCATGTTGATGTCACCCTTTATGATACAATAGTGCATTTGCAACCACTTCTTATTGGGATCCTTGCGCTCCTGTGTCCACATCGCATGTCGTGTGGCTTTGAAGTTGGCGATGTCCTGAAACTGCGCGACAGCCTGTGGTATGATCCTCCACATGTTGCTAATGGCCTCCTGCAAATCAGCTAGGTATCCTTCAAATATGGACCCATTCTCCCTCTTGCGCCTGGTATCTGACGCGAATTTCAACAATAAATATCTTTCTCCCTGTGGTGTGGGTCTGGTACAGAAAGTTACATACCTCAGTTCCCTCCATCCCATAAAGGCTATTAACATGATTAGCCATGAATAATGAAACTCTGTTCCTAGATCCTGCACATATTTGCAGTCGTCTAGGAATAAATTCAACAAATAGGGTACCTAGCCCACTGTGGTTCCCTTGGCACATTGTATTGCGACTACGAAGACCCCAACCGAGACTTCCTCTCTGCGACATTTCCTTAATATCTTACAAGACAAGATTTTTGCGGCCATCTGTGTTGCGACATCATTGATTATTTTAATGATAATTCCTCGTGTCCCCCTATTTGTGCCAAATTTCTTCTTCATCTCCTCTTCTAGTGCTTTCTCCTTGGTTTTTTCATCTAGAAACTGCGCAGGATCCATACCCCGGGATGGAATCCCTGTAATTTTTGCAATAAGCTCTACATCTAATGAGACGAGCTTGTCCAACCATATATCCTTGCCATGTGTGACTTCCAACAATTGTTTGACATGGCTTCTTGCGTATTGTCCTCTGCCAAAGTGGGGTAGGTCTAGCAGACCTAAAATCCCCATTTTTTCCAACCCTGTGGCCCACTGGAGTGGTATATCCATAGGTTCCCCAACTGGATTTATGTCTGTAGTCTGCAAGCATACTCTCTTTACAAATTCCAGAAACTTGTCATGTTCGTGACATCATGGCCTGAGTATTTCAACTTGTTGATATGAACGAGCAAGTATGGTTTCACCTGTACCCCATTTGGTATACACAATAAAACGAGGGCTGCGACAGGTTGTTTGCGAGGTGACTTAGGTACTTGTTACTTATCTTTCTTCGGTGGTGGCTGGCTCGAGGTTCCAGTGTCCATCGGTTGTATTTCAGAATACCATTCTGGCCAATCCATGAAATCTTCTACTATTCCTTCCTATGGGTGGTCTGAGACCATTTTTTGAGATTCATTTGGCTCGAATACTTCTTCCATATTCGTCACCATTCCATTGACTCTCGAAGTTGCTCTGGTGTCCTCTGGATGCACCTCCTTCAGGGTTTCTGTGTCTTGTTTCTATGGCTCCTTTGCCTCTGTCGACATATCTACATTAATGTCCTATGTTGTTGGTTGTTGGGTTTCTTCTATCACAGGTGTGGGGTTCACCGGTATTGTGTCTGGAGATGGGATTTCATCAATATCGACGATCTCTGGTGACTTTTGTTTGCGTCCTTCCAGTTGTACCCGTGAGCTAGTTCTAACTCCAGGTTGTCTAGCACTCTGGCTTGCTTTTGCTTTCTTTGGTGGTGCCATGATAGTGAATGTTGACCATTTCCTAAGTTTGGGTGGTGTTTGTGAGCTCTATGATCTCGGCTCTATGCTCCTTCATCTCTATCACTCTCTGTTTGTTCTCTTTTTGCAAATGGACTCTTTTCTCCCGCGTTCGTGCATTATATGGATTTCACATTAAGCTTGTCAAGGACGCTTCCTTAATTATGGTTTCAATGAACCTTCGGTTCTTTCATACTTGCCATTACTCTACCTTGATGAATCCAGTTGGCGTGATTAATGTGGCATCCCATCAGTCTTTTCTGGCATTCAATTTCGCCTAACTCCGTCATTTCGTACTTCTTTTGTCGTCTTTTTGTTTCCCTCTTGTTTCTATTTTTATGTGGTCGTTGTCCTTCTCCTTGCCGAGTTTGTGGTCCTAAGAATTCATGCCCTTTATACCTCTGATGAACTGTGCCTCTGCTAGTTATTTTTTCTATATATATATATATATTACTGCGCGATGGGTGGTCGACTGTCCTTATACAGCTTCAGTCGGCTCCCATTGATCATCCCTCTTAGTTCTGCACTTGATAAGTCTTTCAGTTGTACAACTCCTCCATCTGTAACATATTTTACTTCATACGGTCCTAACCAATGCATCTTAAGATTTCTTGGGTGCTGAAATGATTTGTTGTCATACATCAATACTAGATCTCCCTCCTTGAAAGTTTTCTTCTTGATGTGTCTATCATGCCATGCTTTGTCCCTTTCTTTCTGAACGTGTTGGTGGAATCCTGCTAGGATCCGATCTTCCTCCATGGTCATCAACTGGTTTAGTCACTCCTGTACTATGCCTCATTCTGTCATATGTGTGATTACTGCTACTCGCAAGATTGGTACTAAAAATTATAATGGCACTACTGCTTCTTGTCCATAGATCAGTTTAAAAGGTGTGTGCCCTGTCAACGTTTTGCACGTAGTCCTGTAGGCCCATAATACTGCTGGTATTTTAAGGTCCTAGTCATCCCTGTTGACATTGCAGATCTTCGTCAGTGCATTCTCAAGGATTTTGTTAAATGCTTCCACTATGCCATTTGCCTGTGGATGATATGGTGTGCTATTTTGATGATGGACTTCAAACTCTTCAGTCA
The DNA here is from genome assembly GCA_032191745.1 of Picea mariana. Taxonomy (NCBI): domain Eukaryota; kingdom Viridiplantae; phylum Streptophyta; class Pinopsida; order Pinales; family Pinaceae; genus Picea; species Picea mariana. The sequence continues at coordinate 19,427 of JASDQU010241785.1, read as the reverse complement.
TTGCACTGATAGTGTTGTTTATGAAGTGTGTACCTTGGTCACTCATCAAAAATCTCGGGCATCCAAATATAGTGATCACTTGTTCAAATAAAAAGTGTGTTTTTGTTTCTGTGCTACAATCCTTTACTGGTGTGGCTTCTGCCCATCTTGTCAGGTACTATGTCACGGTGATAATGTACCTTTATCCTGTTCTTTTCGCTGGTGGGTTGATCGGTCCCACAAAGTATATTGCCCATTTGTCAAATGATTGCAATGTTATCTGTGGTCATAATGGCATCTCATCCCTTCTATTTGGTTTACCTACCCTTTGACAGAGATCACATATTTGACAATACTCCTTTGAGTATCGGTGAATGGTTGGACACCATATTCCTACGCGCAATACCTTTTGCACGGTAGATTTTCTTGAATAATTCCCTCCTGCTATTCCTTTGTGGGCTTCTACTAAAATTTGTGTTCTTTCATGTTCTAACACTTATCTTCGTAAGATGCTATCTGCACCCAATTTGTATAAGTTTCCTGCGATAATTTGATATTCTGCAGCACATACTACTAGGTTTTTCTTCTGCACGATGGTATATTCTTGTGGCGCAGTACCTATGCTCAAGTATTGAATAATATCTGCAAAGTAATCGTCAGTGATCTGTACTGAAAATAACTATGCAGTTAGAAAGTTTTCCTTTAATTTCATAGGTTCTTCTCCATTCGTGACCCTTGATAGGTGGTCAGGTCTTGCGTTCAATTTTTCTATATTAACTAATACTTCAAAGTCAAATTATTGAAATAGTAGTAACCATCGACAAATTCTCCCCCCCAACACTGGCTTGTTGACTAGGTATTTCAGGGTTGAGTGATCTGTGAACATATTAAAGTGTTTCCCCAATAAGTAATGTCTGAACTTCTGCAGTGAGTAGACCATATCTAGGATTTCCCTCTCTGTGGTGTTATAGTTCAGTTCTGATTCTAATAGTTTTCTACTCGCAAATGCTATAGGGTGATCCAAATCTCCGGCTCCTGGATGTGCCAAGATAACTCCAAGTGCTATGGTTGATGCATCTACATGCACGTGAAATGTCTTTTCCTAGTTTAGAAATACTAGTATGGGCGCAGTGACCATCTTTTCCTTCAAGGTATCCAGACCGTGTTCGAAATCGTCGTTCCACTGAAATTTTGTGTCCTTTCTTAACAACTTCTCAATTGGCGCAATGATCTGCGCGTACCCTTTGATAAATTTTCTGTAGTACCCTATGTGTCCCAACGTCACTCTTAGTTGACAAACTATTTTTGGTGGTGGTAAGTTAACAATCACTACAATATTTGTAGGATCAACTAATAAACCTTGTTTGCATACTATGTGGCCCAATAGTATCCCAAATTGTGTTCTAAATATGAAATTATTTATGTTTAATGATATTTTTCATTTCCTACATCTTTCTAACATCAGTGGTAAGACTTCCACATGGTCTTTCAATAAAATATAGATTGTCCAATCGCCCAGGTATACCTCTAGGAACTTATGGATGAATTCCTTAAACATGACGATGACTATTCTAGAAAATATTGCTGGTGCATTCTTCAATCCAAACGGCATGACTGTGTACTGGTAGGATCCCCATTCTATCGCAAACATGGTATTGTATCAGTCTTCCTATGCTATATTGATCTGGTGGTAGCCTGAGAATCCATCAGTGAATGAATAAACGTCATGTCCTCCTACGTTCTCTAACACTTCATCCATGAAAGGTGTAGGGAACAGGTCATGTAGGAATGCATCATTCAACTTCCTCAAGTCAATGCATATCCTTATCCCTCCTTGTTCATTGTCCTGAATGACCATCAGGCTTATCCATTCTGACTCTTCGACCGGTTCTATGATTCTGGCTTCAAGCATCCTGTCGATCTCAGCTTTGACTTTCTTCTTGTATACTGGGTTCATTCTATATTGTCATTTTTTGATCAGTCTGGCTTCAGATCTGAGTGGTATCTTAATCTCTCCTAGATCTCCTACTATACACTTCATATCTGTAAATGTTGTGGGAAACAGGTCATTGTACTCGCGCAACAACTTTGTTATTCTTTCTACTGTCCGCTCATATGAGTAATCTCCAATGTTGTCCATTTTGGGGTTCGTTGTTGTCCCAATGTTAAATTTCTTTACCTTGATCGGCGCAACGATGAATTTTGATTCTATATGTGGGCCTTCTACTTCTCTTTCGCCTTTGTCTTCCTCGATCTGAATATCGCGCGAATTGTGTTCATCTGGTGCTTCCTCTTGCACGTGGTAACATGACAATAATTCCTTGACTGTCTATTTGTTTCGTTGTTGTTCTTCTATTATGAGCTCGATTTATGGTTCCTTGATGAATATTACACCTTTTATCTGTTTTAGAGCTGCATCTATGTTGGGGTTCTCATTCTTGAATGAGAAAGTGACTATAAAATTATGTTGCAATGCAGTCCATGTCGCAGTTCCTTTGTGTAATTTCTGGTCTGTATACCAATTCGTTGGTATGCCCTCTAAAGTGTGTATAAAATGATGAGGCCATTCCTCTGAGGGTGTCATTTTCCACAATGTTTTACACTTCTCCAAGTGTTCTATGAGTGCTCCGTATCCACCATATTTTTGTTTCTGCTTGTTGTCTTTGTGTTATGCGCCGAACCTTATACGCAATAACCACTTACATTGGTACCAATCTGTGATTGTCTCTTTGTGTGTGCCCCACCATCTTGCAGGGTGGCCTTGAGTGCTATGACAAGTGCTAACAGTCTCTGATTCTCTAAGGCTTCATCTTCATATTGTGCCATGAATGTTTCCAAATCTCTTATTCCTTGGAAACTAGGTGGTTCCCTTACTTCCGTACCTACCCATCTTACTGTGTGGTCTATTCATGCACATATCCTCATGGACACTTCGTGTAGCCTTTGTTTCTAGTTTTCTAAACCATTATCTAAGTCTGTCACACATGATGTAATGCTCCACCAACTGAGTATCCCATCTGCAGTTGGGTTAACGTAATCCTCATCGCGCACAATTGTTCTATACAACTGGTTGATTTCCTCTAGGTCTAAGCAAGTGGGTTCTACAAACCTTTCTCCATCTGATGGGTCTAATGGTGCAATGACCCTGTATTCTCCTGAATCAAATATCATTTTTCTTGTCTTCAAATTGATTATATCTTGGTTGTCAAACGCCCAATCTAGACCAAGTAATGTTGGGTAAGGTGTTGTGTCATCCACTATTTCAATGACTTCAAAATCTGCTTTAGTGCGTACTCCATCTAGGTCTATTGTAACTCCTTTCAGTCTACCAATGGGTAGAACTCTGTGTTGGTTTGCTAGTTTCAATTGAACAGGTGAGTATCCTTAGGCAGGTTCTCCCATGCATTGCCATGTTTTATTTGGTAATACATTAACTTCAGATCCTAGATCTAGTATGATATCTCCCATGTTGAAATCTCTGATATTGGCATTTAGTCTGAACTTTGTACTGGTTCTCCTTCTTGTGTGTAGGTGATTAACTATTTTTGGTTCTAGTTTTCCTTCCATCTCGATGCTACATTTTTCTAATATGATTTGCAATATTTTCACAGATGATGGATCATTTAATACCTTTACACATGATTGCAAAAATCCTTTGATTGTACTTACTTGTCCCATTGGTTTCATTTCGTTGGTATGAACCAATACCGGAGGCATCTCATACTCTAGTGCTTCCTTGTTTTGCTGCGTAGTTGAAGTCGACGCCCTATATTCCTTCTAAAATTCTTGTCTTTCTTTCTTAAATACCTACTTTTCCTTCTGCGCATCAAACTGTTTCCTTGGTTCGACGTTCTTTTTCACCCACTAATTTTGTTCGGCCTCTTGTCGAGCTGCATCGTTCCCTATTTTCGCTCCTCCGTGAGTAACTATATTGATGTTACGTCATTCATCCCTTGATTCTGCTGAAATCCACTGAACATTCTGGTTGTTCTGGTTCCTCTTTTCCTGAATCTTCACTAATAGTGTTGGACATTCTTTTGTGTCGTGATTGGATGTGTGACAATACATACAATTTGTTGGTGGTAGCGGGTATTCTCTTGCATAATGTCTCGGTTGTTGAAAATTGTGACATACCACTAGTCCTATACCTCGTCCAAAACCTCCTCTTGTGTGTCCTCCACCTCTATATCCCGTTTGATCTCCTCTCGGCATGTTATACTGAGGTGCCTAATTGTACTACGCAGTATTGTACTGAGGCTGTGTTGTGTTGTACTACGGTTGTGTGTTATTATATGGTTGTTGCGCAGTGTTGTATGGAGCTGGAGATTGATTAAAATGTGGTGCAACTTGCCCAATCATCATTTCTTCCTGCACTCTATATTCATATGATGTCATTTCTCTCATCAACTCCATAGTTCTGCAATCATTGTCATCATGGCCTACTGACTTGCGAAAGGTGCAATATGAACTCTTTGGGACTATCTGGTATTTCTGCATCATCGTGCAGTGATAAGGGTCGTGACCTGATTTCTTGCAGATTTTGCACCACAATCCTCTTGTTGGTAATGGGTTTGCCATCCCTGTTGCCACATACTGCGCGAATGTTGGACATTCATTCTGGTGGTGTCCCTCCATCCTACACGTAGTGCACCAAACTACTTCTCACTTTTCCTTTCTCTTATTATGGTTTAGTTGGAACGTTAAGTTCTTTAGATCCTCCTTAAGTTCTTCAATAGATGGATCTGTCTGCTGATACTGATTTTCCTCTAGTTGCAAGGCTGCTTGCAGAGCCTCTTTCTACGTCTGGAACTTCTGTTTTCAAAATGGATACTTTAAATGTGGTAGTAGTGAATTAACGAACAGGTGTCGATGTTGCATATCGGTCATGAGATATTTCAACTTTCCCTTTAGTCGTTTGAATCTCTGATCAATATCCCATACAGACTCTCCCAGTTTATGTCTAATTTTGATCATCTCATTCATGTACTCATCCTATGAAATTGGCTTCTAGAACTCATTAATTAGTAACTTCTTAATGTATGTCAGTGTCCTTATCGTTCTGTTGGCAGCCAATTCACATTTTTCTACTGTTCCTTATAAGCTGCCTACACTAGTGTTTCGCAAACTTTGATTTTCGTCGCAATCCTTGATAAAAAACGACACTATTGTTTCACACTTACGTTTGTTTTCGTTTTCACGACTGCAAGCGTGAAAACTTGGTTTTCAAAGTCGCATTAAAATCATCACTGAATTGTCATTATCATTCTTGTCAATATGCCCATTGCATTTACATTTTACTTATCACTATAAAGTTTGCAAAACCTCTTGATCTGTACTCATTTGACATTATTTGATTGATTATGTAATTTCGTTTCATAAGTGATTGAGTTTGTGATGCATTGGTGATTGGATTTACATGTCATTTGATCAATTCACTTGGCACATGGGTTACATAAAAAGCATTGGTGTTATGGTTAAACCCTTGGTATGAATCGTTCTATACAACACATGCCAAACCCTTGGTATTGGTTTTAATTCATTTGTTTGGCTTTGAAACTACAACTATTGCTCGCGTGAATGTTTAATCCACTTACCTTTGATTTCATTGGTCGAGCAAATGGCATAATTATTAGCCTATACAATAGTGGGTTGAATAGCTATTTGTGCCGGTGGTTGTACTGTAGATATGACTGTCGTGCATGTATGAACTAGTTCCACCACCTTCGCACGATATGTCATTAATGTTTACCCCTATCCCTGTTTCACCCTTGCTAGTTTCGGGTAAGCCTATGAGCATTATTCTCCTATGTATGTTGTGAGTCAAACCCTGGCTCGTTCACATCGCTTACCGTGTGCTCCTCTCCATGGCACCGGTGGTGCGAATTGAGTCGAACGGTAGTCAAGCTCTGTTGCTCTTTGATGACGCCCGTAAAGATTTAGAGGATAGTGGGTGGCTCACATTTGTACAGAGGTTCGAGGGTTTCAATTTGTTGGTTGCACAACAGTTCGCCCTTAACTTTGATGGGTTTAGGGCCAAAGTAGGTGACATTTAGCTTGAGCTGAATGAAGAGTTCATAAGAAATGCCACAGGATTGGCATCCACGGGCCAGTGATGGTTTAAGAACTCCAAGGTCGACGAGGTGCCATGGCCTTTGCTATTCGTTTCACGAAAGGTTACATCCTATGACAGAGGTATGCCCATTTCCACACTTAAACCCAAATGGCATGATCTTTTGATAATGGTCAAACAATTTGTGACCTGTGAAGGTCAGTATGGATTGATTTTTCTTTATCACCTTCGACTGTTAATGAATTTCATGGGTTATCCGTTGAACATGCCATTTTACTTCCTGTGTAGCCTTTATAAAATGGCTAAGAGGTTCAAATGTGAGAAGTCTGACAACAACTTGTTTCACCATGGCCTGATTAGACTTATCGTCGTGCATCATTTAAACCTCCACGGTGATAATTGGCAAGCCTTTCTTTCTCGAAATGGCTTCGTTGATTCAGAGTCTGTCCAAATCGATAAGTCTGTGGTTAGCGAGACTAAGTTCAGGCCACCTGTGCCTTTCTGTTAAGGTCCTAACCCGCACATAGGTAGATCAATGTATTCGGATGTAATAAAGGTCAATATTAATAAGGCCT
>JASDQU010241784.1:45938-89566 GCA_032191745.1 Picea mariana | reverse complement strand
ATGGAATGGTGATAGTATGCTCTTGATGAGAAAAGAGGTTTCCCCAAGAGAATAGTAACAACATAACCTTGCAAATGAATTCCTTGAAAATGTAGTGCACCCATGGCCTTGTTTTATAGCAACACTTTGAGGTATTGTGAAACCAACTTTTAGTGTGAAAAGGGGTTGTTTAGGACACCTTTAGGTCTTTGACCAGCCACCCAGCCGGATCCAGCCGAGATTTGGATGTCAAATCGACTTGGAAGCTAAACCAGAAGTGGGTGGGAGGCTAACCAACATCATAAATGCGTCGTTCTTAGGTGTCCGCGGCTTTTAGCGTCCACATCCGCGCATCGTGTGCATGTGCATTTTTCCTGTGTTTCTTGATGGCACATGTGCATTCGCGCCCTGTATAGTCATATCACATCTTGATTTTATAACTGGTTGTATAGTTTTGGACCTTTTGGAAATACGTTTTTGGTAATTTTGGTCCATGGGTGAACTCATAGCTGTTTGAAGATGCTGGATTCCTGTAACCATTTGTGGATGAAATTTTAGTGATAACACATGCCACATCACATATATTTAGTGCCAAAGTGAAAGAGGTTATGGACCACCCAAGCCATAATCAAAACCATCTAATTCAACCATTATAGAAGCATATATAATGTATCATCTTTGGAACTTAGTTGTGAAAACATATGCATAATCAAATGCAACATTTATGTTCTATGTAGAAAGATTTGTCTTCTATTCAAAGAGGAAAATTATCTACAATTGAAGTATTTGTAACATTGGCTTAAGTACAACAACACATGTATTGAATTTTGAGCATTTGTCTTAAATTTTGAATATTTTCCATTTTTAACTAGTATGAAAAAGGATATTTTTCTATTTTGATTGGTCAACGTAAGTCCAAGAAAAATACTAAAGACTCTCACCAAAATTTTATAGCTTCTCGATAAAGAAAATTTTATTAAAAAGTACACGTATATTGGAGCTTTCTAGAGCTATGCCTTGAATTTAAGAATGCCACTACAAAGCACTCGATATCCATCTCATTAACGCACCACCTATTCCAAGATTCAATCTCTACTCCACCTATGGATGGCATCAAGTGTTTGTGAGGTAAGATTTTTCCAAACAAAACAAAAATTGCAATATAGGCATTTCTTAGGGGGCATCGAATTGGTGTTGTATCTTCTTGAATTCGGTAAACTAAGAATGGTGCAAATCCCAATTTGCATTTTTAAGTTGATTCAAAATTTCCACATTAATGAAGTTTTCCATGACAAATTTTAAATGGACAGATGGATGCAGGGATGGTATAATATTCTTCATCATTGGCAATATTCTTCATGATAGGTGGTCCTATAGTTGAAAAAATCCACATTAATAAGGATTTTAATGACAAAGTTTAGATGGAAGGGTTGACTGATTGATACAATACAAATTTGTTTTTAGGGTCCAATCCAAGAATATCAGTTTGAAATATATGAATAAAAAAATGAAAACCACAACTATCATAGCTATCTTGTACGTGAAATGCAGTGACAATGGAAATTGCACAATATAAATGTTACATGTTTTGAGATCCTTGAGACAAATTAATACTAGTGGAAAAGGGTGATGAAAGTTGGCTAAACAATATAATCAAAGTTGGTTAAACAATGTAAGGGGAAAGTTATATACTGGTATATTAAAGGATTAGTCTCTCTGAACCAACATTTAGGGGGGGAAATACATTTCAAAATCACATATAATCTCAGACAAGTGGGAGCAAACAATTCCCGCAACAAACAAGAGAATGGGTAAAGAGAAAGCAATGTTAAATATGTATTTGCCATAAATAATCATTGTTTACAAGAAACGTTCCTAGAAACAATTAGATATTCTAATAGTTGTATGGTCTAATGATTTTATATTTTTGAGCCAGAAATGCTACACCTAAACCTATTGATTATAAAAAAAATTCTTCTTTTGCACTATTTTAACTTGATAAAATAGAAAAACATGCATCTGTAAAATTTGATTGGCTTCAGTGTCATTTTGGTGCAAAACAAGGACTTTGCTACATTATTACTTTAATTCCAAATAACATGAAAGTAATACAAGAAGTTCAACAAATATATATTTTAAAAGAGAATGTCTTTTCAGAGACATCTAATAAAATTGGAATGATATAGAGAAGATTAGCATGGCTCCTACAAGGATGGCATGCACAAACCTAGAAATGGTGCACATTCAATACATGCAAAAATATTTTTTAAAAGAGAAAAACAAAGAAAATATTTGGACCTTTCTTATGGAAAGTAAATCATGAAACATTCCAATTCTCGTAAAGAAAGAAAAATAGCTATATCTATTTATTAAGGGACAAAGTCTTGCAAAGATATTGTTGAATAAACAACAAAATATCCCTAGGATTAGCCTAGTAATCCTAGACAGAAAGATGTCTAGACTTCTTATGGTTTTCCTAGAAAAAAGAAATAAGATTTAGTATTACACAAGGAAATGGAAGAATTTTATACATTTTTCTGAAGATTGTCCTTCGTGTATCCTAGTTGTTGTAGTCCTGATGTTCTAGTTTCAACTTCTACAACCTTCTTCCTGCACAAAAAAGAAAAAACAATATCATTCTACTTATCTTCATAGTGTTAGAATCCTAGATCTAGCTTGGATCTAACCTGATTTATAACAAAATAAACCAGATCTGAACACTTAGTCATAAAAAGATAAATTCATGAGAGAAAACCAATGGTTTATTAATAACATAAGAGAAATTACATCAAACATACCTTAAATGTTTATTCTTGCTCCCTTATCCTCCTTTCTCCTTTCTTATCCTTTAGCTCCTTGCTCAGGCTAGGCTTCACTGACTTCTGGTTGTGGTAGATGGAATAGGTACCTATGCAATTAGACAACTGTTACACATCAAATTTTCACACCTAGCTACCTCTCCCTAAGTGTCGCAAGTGTCGTAAAAGTGTCGTATACACCTTGCTAAGTGTCGCATACACCTCGACACCATGAAATAACATATGTCACAATCCCTAGTCAATGTGGAGGAGAATTATATTATATGAAGGTCCAAATACTATGTGCACATGAATTAATTATTAATATTCATGAAAAGGAAATCAATTCAGTGTAAGAATCCACCTCACATTTGGTTTCCTATTTTTTAGGGGAGGTTGAGGATCTTATGAAAGGTTGAAATATTTCCTCAAAATCCTTGAGAGATATTTCCTCCGTAAAATCCTTAAGAGATATTTTCTCCCTAAATATTTTGGAGATCCCATTTTAGTGGATCTTATGAGTGATATTCTCCATGGAGGTTAAGCCTCCAAATCCTATATAATGAAGGATTTCCATGGAGGAGAGATCGAACAATATTAGAGGTATCAAACCTATGATCTTGGGAGCATAATGCAAGGGCTGGATGAGGAGGACTGGGAGAGACTGCTGCAACTTTATCTACAGATTGGAAGTATCTCTTTATAATTTCTCATTAATATTACTTGTCATATTCCCTTCAAGATTGTGTATTGTTGCATATGATTGTCAATATTGATAAATGAATTTGATTAGTCTAATCTTGTAGAATAGAGTAGAGGTTCTTTCTATTTTGTTGTCCATTGCATTGTAGATTGTATCGAGTGGTGCTAAAGAGTTTGGAGTTCAAGATCAGATCGAAGGCAGCGATGACGAACTACAGAATAAGATGCATCACATTTTCTTACTTCTCTTTCTCTTTCTAATTAGGTAATTGAATTCACAGGGATTTTAGTGTCCATTTGTATGTTTTCTGTTTTGGTATAGGGGTCTAGAATCCAAGAGGATATTCACCTGTCCGCATGTATCCATCATTTGATTATTATTCTGGAGTTAAGCTGCTAGCTTTTCAAGATGGGGGAAAAGTACCAACCATCCATGGGTATCCCAACCTTTGGAAATTACATTGGGAATTTACAAGCATAGTTTAATTTTGTTTCAAGATTGTGTAAAAATGAAACAAATACCAAGCTTAGTATTTTTTCTTTCTCGTGCTCGCAAAAAAATGAGAATGTGACCGAGTAAAATTTTATCACTTTTATGGACTTGTAAAGGTTATATGAAAAAGGAATCCCCAGTGGAGTCGCCAATTTTTTATGTAGGAAAATTCTCCTGTGGATAGGTGAATATCCTCTTGGATTCTAGACCCCTATACCAAAACAGAAAACATACAAATGGACACTAACATCCCTGTGAATTCAATTACCTAATCAAAAAGAGAAAGAGAAGGAATAAAATGTGATGCACCTTATTTCGTAGTTCGTCCTCGCTGCCTTTGATCTGAGATTGAACTCCAAACTCTTCAGCACCACTCGATACAATCTACAATGCAATGGACAACAAAAGAAAAAGAACCTATACTTTATTCTACAAGATTAGACTAATAAAATTCATTTATCAAGATTGAAAATAATATGCAACAATACACAATCTTGAAGGGAATAGGCCAAGTAATATTAATGAAAACTTTTGTTGGCCCTTGACCAAGTTTTGGAGAACTTGGGTCACGTTTGACCGATTTTGGGACTTCGACAGGCTGGTCGAAGACAGAGCGCTAGGAGAAGCGGAGATCATGGGATCTCGCCACCTTTTTGTGGGATTTTTGGGTTTAGGGTTTATGTAATGGGTTATGGGATGTCGGCCCATGGGTTTACCCATGTTTAGGCCCATTTTGTAATTTATAAATAGATAGCTAGGTGATGTAAGAAGGGGCCAGTGTGCTAAGTGAAGTAGTAGTGAATATTTGTGGCTTAGTGCGGAGCTAGAGGCTTTGTGCATGCTATGTGTTAGGACTTGCAGAGATAACTGCAAGTGATTGTAAGAAGCTGGTGTGCAGAATGTGTAAGAAGGCTTTGTGTTGTGACCTAAATCAAGGAAGGAGGATCCAACGAGGTGCACACAGATCTCCTGTCCTATGCAGAGTGGTTTTTTGGGGCTCTGTGTGTGTAAGAAGATTGATAGAAGATAATAAAGAAGAAGAAGAGTTGGTGGACATAGCCTCGCGCTGTGGGTGAACCACGTATATCCTGTGATATGGTTGCCTTGTGTGATTGATGTGATTTATGCTTAATGTTGTTATATTTATGAATGTTAGATGCATATGATAGAGTATCTTAGTGCCTAGTGATGTGAATTATTGCTAGATCTGATATGTTTCTATGTGCTAAGTTCTTGGAAGTGTTAGATCTTGTTGAATACTAAGTTGTTCTGTAATTAGGGTTTGAATATGTGATGTAAATAAGGGTTAAATGCTAATGAATTTTAACTGCTAAGTTCTCTGTTAAGGTATTGTAATCACAGATCTGTGTCCCAGCTATGTTGTAGACACTTGAGTCCTGCAACCACCCCTGCCTCTACCTCAGGTGAGACTTCATCTTCTTCGTAGGTGTTGTCAAAAGGGCCAGTAGTTAGGGTTTTGTTGGTGTGCTGCTGAAGTGTTGAACCCTGGGTCTGCCCCTATGCCAACAAATGGTTCCATTACGGGGACCTAAAACTATGATTGCTGGGAACTAAAGAAAAGATAAATCTCTATGTGTAGATATGCTGCCCTAGTGTGCAGTATTATACTTGACCTACGAAGCTTTGTGCTAAGAAGAGAAGTCTGATCTGAAGAAAAGAGGTAAGATCTTGAAGAATTATGCTATGATAAAGGTAAGATAAGTGAAAAAATTTATTTCGAAAGAATGGATCTAGGTATGTTTAATAGATTTGGTCCTAGTATGAAAACTAGGGTACAACTAGAAGAAAGAAGATTGGATATGAGTAGATATGATAAGAATAGTGAAACATATGTTATTCCTATGCATAGAAAGAATGTTTGGACTAGCAAATGTATGCAGGATCCTAGAAAGAATTTTTTACAGGTTAGTTATTGTGATCCCAGTGCGCAGTATAGGAAAGGTTGGGGGTCATTTAAAAGAAAGAGAGGATTAACTCTTTGCTATAGTTGCAAAAGACCAAGACATATTGCTAAGGAATTCTCTGGTAGAGGTCCTAATTGTCTTTGTTGTAAAGCTATGGAACATGAATTTTTGGATTTCCCTAGAATGATTTCTAAAGTTGAAAAGATGAATATGAGACAAGAAAACCACGAGACAGGCCAAGAAACTAAGGATATGACAGAACCCCAGAAATAATCAGAGACTGTAATATTATAGATGAAAGAAACCCTAAATGATCACAAAGATATCAACTTATCAGAGATCTTAAAAGATAAAGAGTGCTAAAAACAAGAATAGGAGACTTCGACATAGACTGTGTCTTGGACGAGGAAACACAGGTGAATATCATGACAGAAAGAACTTGGGAAATTTTGGGAAAACCCGCTATGGTTCCTTCACTGGGAGGAATAGGATTGTTTAAAGGGAATATGATAACCCTATGTGGAAGACTTACCCAGATACCTGTGAGTGCTCATGACACTTCGACAAAAGAAGAATTTGAGGTCGTTAAGTTTTGTTGAGAACAACACCCCATTTGTTATTTTGCTAGGAAAAACTTGGGTTGAGAAAGATCAGATACAAAGGAAACAAGAAGAGGAAGCTCTAGAACAGAAAAATAAAGAACTAAGAGATTTCATGGCTAGGAGAATAGCGCACTTAGTAGAATAACATGAGAACAAGTCAAAGCAACTTAGGGCTAGAGACTGGGCTGTCAAAGTTGACAGAACATAGGAAGACTTGAAACACTTTTCCATATAGGAGAGTAGAGCACCTACTCCAAAACAATAAAAAGTATTACCCTCGAACCCTATGAAATACCCTCACCAGTGTGAAGTTACTATGTTAACTACATATAAGAATAAGAATGGAAAGAGGAACCTAGTAACTCAGATCATAGGAAAGAAGGACAGAAAGCTCAATAAGAAGAAAGAAAAGATAGAAAAATTGCAAGAAGTACCAGAGAGGACTTCACAGAAAGAAGGTTTGAAGAACTGGAACTTCGTCGGGATATCAGAACAACTTATATTGGAACTTCACCATGATGAAGAAATATGACCATTGGAGGTGTCCCGACCATTAGAATGATGCTCCAGAACTGTTAGAAACACAGTTATTGATGGAACGTTCGCCATTGAACCGTTGGGACCGCACTACAACAGATGAAATTGCATTGATTAAGGAGTTCATACCTGTTAGAGGGATCCATTATGATGATGTATATTTATCCCATCAAGCATTGCACCATCAACACTTTTGCCAATTTTGATTATTCGATTTGATTGTTACCACATTGTGATTATTGAGACCTCGCCACCCATGCTATTACAGTGAGTGTTTGTTCACCGACATGAGATATCAGATCTCGAGTGTGCATGTTAGAAGAAATTAGCATAGTATAAAAATCCTTCGAAGAGATCCTAATAGACCTCATGGTTGAGAAGGTGATGTCTGCAAGCATCCAAGCCTCGTTGACGAGAAGAGTGCAAGAATCCCCGTCGACTGCTTGTGGATCTGGACCATCCCAAGCTGCGACAAAGAAATGAGCCAAGCATCGTGATGAATTAGCGAATGTGAAGATCATCCCATCTATGATGCCCAACTACATCCCGCCTCTGGCGTCGCAGTGAGTCGTGACAGCATCCTGAGGGACTTCGACTACACAGCCATCACTGCGTACCTCCCAAAGGGAATATGCGCAGTCAGACCACAGTGGGAGAGGATTTCGACGTTGAATATCAATGACTATAACTTAGGACACCATAAGAACTATGGCATGCTCACACCATACAAATATTTGACCAAGACAAAGGGGAAGAAGTCTAAGATCATCCCCCAGCCGTGGACCATGGACATCGTGAGTTCCACCATCCTAAACGTAATGACGAAACCCCACTTTGGGAGGTACCAAGAGGTTAACGCGTGCGTTAAACTCCTGCTGTCATGATTCCATGGCGGTTACCTATGGTTGGACAGGTGTATCACAGTCGATCTGTTGTTGATCCATCGGATCACCGGATTAAGCATGCAAGGACCAGACCCACAAGACTTTTATCCAGGGAAGGTTGCAGATCATGCCCTGGTGCAGAGAATCAAAGATACCTATGGAAATGTGGAGAAGAGGAAGTGAGGCTACAAGGTAGCCTCCATCCAGAATGGCGTAGTGAACCTAGCCTTCTAGTTGATCGTTGGTAAGCTAGTAAGGAAGAACAGAGCCACGCAAGTCATGGGGTTCATTGTTGACCTCGTGGGAAAATGCATTGAAGGGATACAAATGAACTGGGTGAGCTACCTCACCAACCAGTTAGAGAAATACTGTTGTGAAGCTCAGGATCAAGGCTATGAATTCCATTTTAGTTGACTGTTGATCCTCATCGCCTCCATTGCTTGGGAGATGCCAGAAGGTGCAACCTTCCCTGAAGTTTATCCATCCGAACCCTTAGATGTGAAGTTCACTATGCTCTAGTATTCGAGCAACATGGCTAAACAATGGCAGTCAAACGTGATGTTCAACACCTATTACATGCAGTTGAAGAGGGCTATTGAGTCTTTCCCTCGTATGACGTCAAACACCCTAGACAGGTTCAAGACAATTATGAAGTTTTGTGCAGACAGACATTTTATTTATATCACTACGTGTGGAGACAAACATAAAGAAGAGCTTCAATCCTACTACAAGATCACATAGGAGGACGTGGAAGAAATAACTAAGGAATGGCCTGCAGAGCTCCTCATACCAGTCGCCCAGGAAGAACTGTCTGACCCCAACCTCATTGGAAGTCCTGTGGTCACTCACAAAGAGTATGATGCACCCAGTAGTAGTAGGAAGAAAAATAAGGAAGATGTATAGGAAATAAAGAATGCATTAGATTCACCTAGCAGAGGAGGAGATGACAAAGTGGAAAGAGAAGAGGAAGAAGGGGAAGAAGACAAGAAAAAGTAGGGAGAAGTAACACTACCTAGGAATCCCATTTATGAGGCAGAGACGTCCAAGAAAAGAAAGGTTTCCCCAACGAAACCTACATCGCGGAAGAAGTCAAAATCTAGTAAGCCCAAGCTTGAGACTGTGCTCACGGTGGATGACATCAACCTCATCATCACCACCGTATCAGATACATTAGAAGATATTTCACAGCGCAATGAAGCAAAACAAGAATCCATGTATGATAGCATTGAAGCAAAGCTTAAAGGAATAATACATGATCTCCATTCAAGTCACATAGTGCCTACTGTGCCATTGTCAGCAAGGAACATAGAAGTGGGAGATGAGCTTTCCCAGCTACGTAGGATAGAATATGCAACGGAGGATTGCCTTCATCGTGTTCAGGAGGAAAAGGAATAGGCCACAGAGGCCATGAAGCAAGCAAAAGAGGAAGCCATAGAACAACGCCAGGTTGTGCAGCAAGAAAAATATGACCTCCAGGCAAAGTTTGCAGAGGATAGAGCGTATAATTAGAGGGAGAAAGAAAAGTTTCTCGCAGATAATATTGGAGTTAAAGAATAATTCACTAGATCACTTCACTCTGTCATGAGCTTAGAGAAAATGGAAGAAGATCCAGTGGAGAATCAAGTGGGAAGGCTTGTCGAATCCACTCAGCAACTCCAACAAAGAATAGAAAAATTGGAATTACAGACAGTGCCAAGCACTCTGCAGGAAGTGCGAGATCTAAGAGAATAAACTGCGAGGAGCATATTTTAGAGAATCAAGGAATTATCCTTGGAATGCAAACAACTTAGCAGTCAAAGTGTGTAGACCTACAAGCGCCTTGCAGAGAACCCTGAGCTAAGGACACTGCAGTCACAACTCTAGGAGGCAAAACAGCAAGAAGCAACAATGCAAGCGCATTTGAATCTACTGTCATCGATCGAGAGAATTAAAAGATCCTAGGAACAATGCATGGTTCAACAACAGGACCATTTCATTCAAAATAAGGTCATGGAAGTAACCCAAAGACTCCATCCAGTGCAAGATGAATCCTGCAAATTTTTTGAGGATATTGAAGGATAAGGTGCACAACTAGAATAAGCAGTCACCTCATTTGAACAATGATTGGAAGGACCTATCACCGAGAAGTTCATTCAGGAGTTCACTGAGTAGGAGGCTCTTGCTAAGAAGCAGCTTGAGCCAAGCTCGAGGCCTTCGAGGCAGAGTTACCCAGATTAGAGTGACTCAGGACAAGTCACAGGTGAGTGTTGGGGGCCTGTTGGCCCTTGACCAAGTTTTGGAGAACTTGGGTCACATTTGACCAATTTTGGGACTTCGATAGGCTGGTCGAAGATAGAGCGCCAGGAAAAGTAGAGATCGTAGGATCTCGCCCCTTTTCTGTGGGATTTTTAGGTTTAGGTTTTATGTAACGGGTTATGGGATGTCGACCCATGGGTTTACCCATGTTTAGGCCCATTTTGTAATGTATAAATAGATATCTAGGTGATGTAAGAAGGGGCCAGTGTGCTAAGTGAAGTAGTAGTGAATATTTATGGCTTAGTGTGGAGCTAGAGGCTTTGTGCATGCTATGTGTTAGGACTTGCAGAGATAAGTGAAAGTGATTGTAAGAATATTGTGTACAGACTATGTAAGAAGGCTTTGTGACGTGACCTAACTTGGGGAAGGAGGATCTAGCAAGGTGTGCGCAGATCTCATGCCCTATGCGGAGTGGGGTTTTTGGGCTCTATGCATGTAAGAATATTGACAGAAGATAATAAAGAAGAAGAAGAGTTGGTGGATGTAGCCCCGCACTAGGGGTGAACCACGTATATCCTGTGTTATGGTTGCCTTGTGTGATTGATGTGATTTATGCTTAATGTTGTTATCTTTCTCTATGTTAGATGCATATGATATAGTAGCTTAGTGCCTAGTGATGTGAATGATTTCTAGATCTGATATATTTCTATGTGCTAAGTGCTTGGAAGTGTTAGATCTTGTTGAAGACTGTGTTGTTCTGTAATTAGGGTTTGAATCTGCGATGTAAATAAGGGCTAAATGCTAATGAATGTTAACTTCTAAGTGAATTGTTAAGGTATTGTAATCACATATATGTGTCCCAGCTAGATTGTAGACACTTGAGTCTTGCAATCACCCCTTCCTCTACCTCGGGTGAGACTTCATCTGCTTCGAAGGTGTTTACGAAAGGGTCGGTAGCTAGGGTTTTGTTGGTGCATTGCTGAAGTGTTGAACCCTGGGTCTGCCCCTATGCCAACAACTTTTAAAGAGATACTTCCAATCTGTAGATGAATTTGCAACTGCCTCTCCAAGTCCTCCTCGTCCAACCCTTGAACGATGCTCCCAAGATCATAACCAAAATCTTTCTCCCAATATCATAGGAAAATTTATGTTGTAGGAAAATTCCCCTGCAGACAGGTGAATATCCTCTTGGATTCTAGACCCCTATACCAAGATAGAAAACATACAAATGGACACTAACATCACTGTGAATTCAATTACCTAATCAGAAAGAGAAAGAGAAGGAATAAATTGTGATTCACCTTATTCCGTAGTTCATCCTCTCTACCTACGATCTGATATTGAAATCCAAACTCTTCAGCACCACTCGATACAATCTACAATGAAATGGACAAAAAGAGACAAAGAACCTCTACTCTATTCTACAATATTAGACTAATAAAATTCATTTATCAAGATTGAAAATCATATGCAACAATACACAACCTTGAAGGGAATAGGCCAAGTAATATTAATGAGAACTTTTAAAGAGATACTTTTAATCTGTAGACGAAGTTGCAACAACCTCTCCAAGTCCTCCTAATCCAGCCCTTGCACGATGCTCCCAAGATCATAACCAAAATCCTTCTCACAAGATGATAGGTTTGATACCTCTAATCTTCTTCTATCTCTCCTCCATGGAAAGACTTCATTATATAGGATTTGGAGGCTTAACCTCCATGGAGAATATCACTCATAAGATACACTAAAGTGGGATATGCAAGATATTTAGGGAGAAAATATCTCTTAAGGATTTTAGGGAGGAAATATCTCTCAAGGATTTTAAGGAGGAAATATTTTAACCTTCCATAAGATCCTCAACGTCCCCTAAAAAATAGGAAACCAAATGTGAGGTGGATTCTCACACTAAATTAATTTCCTTTTCATGAATATTAATAATTAATTCATGTGCACATAGTATTTGGACCTTCATATAATATATTTCTCCTCCACATTGACTAGGGATTGTGACATATGTTATTTCATGGTGTCGATGTGTATGTGACACTTATAAAGGTGTATATGACACGTTTATGGAACTTGCGACACTTAGGGTGAGGTACCTAGGTGTGAAAATTTGATGTGTAATAGTATGCCCCCTAAAGTGTGAGGTCAGAAGAGAAACTGATGGCTGAAACACTTTACAATTCTTCAATGCAAGGGAATGGAGTTGGAGAACCTGTAAGAACATGCAAACAACCATCAAACAATATTAATATATGTTCCATTTCCTTGGCAGGCATACCTATGCTCAGAATACGAGATGACTCAAAGCATGGTCTCCGACCAATACATTGTGGATCCATGAAAACTATTGACTAAGGATATGGCCAAAAAATATACAATGTGGATCCATACCTCCATGACATGAACTGATCCTAGCCATAAGAAATACACAGTGGAGCTACAAGATGATAAAAAATATCCACGGACCAATACAATGTGGATCTATGTGAAAATATATATATCAACATGCTCAAATGATCTCCTTTTACAACTTGGGTAAATAAGATATCATAGTGAACGCTCAACCTAGGGTCTTCGTCCCAATCCTGATGTGGTACAAATCTAGTCATGTGAATAGATGTTTTGCTGTTGAACATGGTAGAAACCACTTAATTACCGGTCATTGAGGTAAACCGTTAACAAGTGTGAGGAAAATCACCAGTGATGTCAATTACTCCCAAGATACCCTAGTACAATCCAACGAATGTGAATAAATGAGCTGAAGTCGAATATTTGTGGAATCATCCAATCAGAGGTCAATGATATAAACCCAATGTTAAAAGTGAGGAGGCCTACCATTGAGGCACACAAGTCCCAAGGTACTAACTGGTTTCTAAGTATAATTCCTGGATGATGTGTTGAAGTCGACAGGAAAAGACTTGTCGAAGGAGGGCCTTGATGTATCCCCCATCATCGACATGAAGCTGACAAAGGAAAGTTTTGTAAGATGGTGAATCAAATGAGTATGGACTAACACAAGAAACAAAAACTGGAAATACTGTAGATGGATGGTTTGAATTGAAACTTCCCTTGAATATGATGAGGCACGACAACTGACTTGGCAACATTGACTCGACGATTACCAAGAATGTAATGTGATGAAAATAAGAGAACTCTTCGACTGGATGAAAAAGTATGGAAACACATGGAATTGGTATGACCAGAGACAAGAAAATTACCCAACTGTAAGACGAGACACAAATAGGTGCCATGTTCAAGGACGACAAAATTTTCCATAAAGGATTCTCAAAAAACTTGACCCACTTCCTTCAATTTTTCCCCCACCCAAATAGATGAGTACCTCTTTTTAATTTAACGAGCTTGAGGAGGGTAACACATTCTAGATATAACTCACCTTCGGTAAGTCCCTCTTCCTTTGTTTAATGAACTGGAATAGGTAAGGATTTTTTCCCATGTGTTCCCTTCAATGTGTAGTTTAGAAAGTCTAGGGAAGGAAAACTTGGTGGTTTTTCATGTTTAGAGATTCTGAAAAGAACTTAAAGGAGACTCCAGGTTTGTCCTTTTTCGTAATTTTAGTCTCATGAGGCCAAAAAAGAGATAAACTACCACTTGGAAAATGCCCTTTAAAACCTTTTAACGAGTGTGAAAGGAAGCAATATCCCTTGAAAATATTTTCATGTTTAGAGAGTCTAAAAAGAGCTTAAAGGAGACTCCAGGGGGTTCCTTTTTTGTATAACCTTTACGATTCTGAAAAAGTGATAAACGTTTACTCGGTCACATTCTCATTTTTTTGCGAGCACAAGAAAGAACAAAGACTAAGCTCGGTATTGGTTTCATTTTTACACAATATTGAAACAAAATTAAACTATGCTTGTAAATTCCCAACATAATTTACAAAGGTTTGGATACCCATTGATGGTTGGTACTCTACCCCCAGCTTGAAAATCTAGCAGCTTAATTCCAAAATGATAATCAAAGGTTGGAGACATGTCCCCCTAATCTTCAATTCATTCACTGACTTTGAGGTTGTCACTGATTTCTATACTAGATGGAGAAAAAGGATAAGGGTGGATGAAATGAAGGTTCAAATATGAGACCTAATGAAATACTCAACTCAACATCTACGATACCTATATAAAGACTCGACTCAATATCTACGAGATCTAGTGAAAAGACTCGACTTGGTATGAGAGGTGACTTATTCATTTTTTAATGAGCTTGACATATGAAAAGAACTATGATCATGGCTTTGGGTTCAATCCCTAGATTTTGTTTCATTTTTTAATGCGCTATCTAGAGAGAGGAAAACTATGCTTGAGACCTCTGTTTCATTTTTTAACAAGCTTGCCACAAAGAAGAGAAACTATGTCAAGGCTCCCGGTTCAATCCCGAGATTTCTATTTCATTTTTTAATGAGCTTGCTACATAGAGGAAAACTATGCTCATAGCTTTTGTTTCATTTTTTAACGAGATTTCCACATAGAAGAATAACTATGATCATAACCTCTCCTTGATCATGGCTTCCAAGAGGACAATTCTCTGGAAGGAATACATGTCAAGGGACAACCGTCAGCCATGTCTTCCAGGAGATCTTCGCTAGATGGAAGAAAAATACTCTGGAAGGGATGCATGTTGACGACCTCGATAAGGGTTGGGATATCTAGCTCTAATATCCCCATCAAAGAGATGACCATGTCAAATACCGAATATAAGTCAGGAGAAAGGAGAGATTCCCTTTCGTGCGAGGTTGAATGCATGGGATAGGTCGTTACATAATTGACCTATGGTGGGGTGGACATCGCTGGAATGAAAGGACCATTCAGGGAAGGAGGATGGTTGACCATCAAATGAGGGTCGATGAATGAAAGCTGGTCAATCATTACTATGTTTTTTGTTGTGAGGGAAACACATCACTCGAAAGAGAGTGGAAACAAAAGATCTCATAATGTAGACATAGTCTTTCCCAAGGAGCAGGTTAAATTCCAAGGGGTCATGAAATACCATCACATAGACGCATACCATTTTTCCTCCCAAAGTAACTAGAAAGCTAGGAAGGATCCCCAAAGGTTGACTAACTCTTTTGTCAAAGGTCAAGAGATTCTGAGTCACAGGCGCAAGCTGTGGTGAACCAAAATCTTTCCAAGCATTCACAGATAAGATGCTAATAGAAGTACCTTCATCTATTACATTGTTAGGAATACTCCTATCAAAAACATGCACGGTGATTTGGAAAGGCACGTAATAAGGAAGAAGGGGTTCTGTCAAATGATTCTAATCAATAGAAATCATATGATTGCTTGAAGGGGGTGCCATAGGGACAGGAGGAGTTCCCCATTGTATGGGTGAATCTGTATTAACAAGGTAGACCTGAGCGACATCCTCACTCTTTGAATGAGGAGTGGGATCGACCAATGATGGAACCAAATCGACCACTTTGGCTACACTCTTCAAAGGAGGAGTGGTATCGATATATGCTGGAACTGGATCGACCACTTTAGTTTCAATCTTCAAAGGAAGAGTGGGATCGACCGATGGAGGAACCAGATCGACCACTTTGGCAATCCTCAAGGGTGGAGTGGGATCGATCGATTAAAGAAATGGATTGACCACTTTGGTTTCACTCTTTAGATGAAGAGTGAGGCTGACTGATGAAGGAACTTGATCAACTACTTTGGTTTGTGGTTCAATCGAGGAGGAAACCAAATTGACCACCTGATCAAACGAAATGATCAGGGATGGAACCTGATTGAAAATTCCATCAACTAACAATGGGTTGGGAGAAATATTACGATAACCAGTTAAAAGTTGAATATTTTCCGAAATATAAGAAGACTCATCCATACGAGGTCAAAGGTGAGAGTAATGATCACCTTCACATAATAAGAAAGGAAATTTGACAATTCTCTTCTTCTTACCAACCTTAATGTCACAAGATGATGGGGCATCACCAACATGTCCCGCAGGGGATGATTACGTGGAATACCACATTTCTAAGACCTTGGGGATACCAGGGAAATCCTTCAGAAAGTGGTTACCCTTACAAAGACTACGAGGGAATTTGGGTTTCATATTCTTCATTGTAGACTTGTCGATTTTATCAACAACCCTAGTACAATTAACAATATCTAGTTGTTTGGATCCAACATGATTTGATCATGTGGTTGGAGGCTTGGTCCCTTTCTGATTCTTCTTCTTCTTATCAACCTGGCTACTCGCTTTAGAGCTTTCACTAGGCGAAGAAGGATAAAATGAAGGAGAATTGACGGGAGAATAAGGAGAAAGGCCAACATGAGGTTGATGTGTGGGTGGTGTGATTACATCTAAAGCACTAGGTTCATTTGAAGAACCAATAAGATTCAATATTACTAGTGTTGTTTCAGAGTTTATACTTAAGGCTTGAAAGTATAAAGTCTAGGCATTCAAAAAGAGGGTGTATGATATAAAGAAAGGAAAAACAATTCTAAGGGGAAAAGGAGCTATGGCTGATTTCTGAGTTATCTTTGTCTAGCTTCCAACTATTCCTAGATGCAAATATCATGCTCAATGACTACCCATGAATGTTCAAGTTCAATCCAGGTAGTAGCAGTTTTTAAGATGGTGTTAAAAAGAGTTAAAGCGACACTGGTCTGGTCTGTGAGACCGGGTTCGATATTGGGTTGTCTCGTATCAGGTACTATCATAAAGGAAAAAGTGTTTTAAATATTGTTTCTTTTTTAGGTTATTGTTTTGATTTTATATTATGTAAGAAAAATTCCCAAAATTTTGAATTAATAGTATAACAGAATCAAAGGTTGTTTCCCGTATTTGAGATAAACTGAAAGTCGTGCATGAAATGAAAGAAAAAATAAAGTTGTTGAACAATGTGAGGCATCAACCAAGGAAGAATCTAACTTTGCGACAGAATAAGAAAAAGACAAGAGTAACTTTAATGAAGCATAAGATATAGAAATCTAAGTAATTCATAGGTCTTGTACCTGCTGATAGTCGATACAGAGGAAACATTGTAAACAAATTAGATGACTAAAATAATCAATCACCACAATAGATGTTGTACTAAATTGTAGCTAAGAATTCATCAAATATATATGAGAAATGATATGAAATATTGAATAATCAGAGGGACACATAAATCAAACTTGATGGGATCTGGAGTCTTCGACTTGCATTTGTATTAATTCTGGCAAATTGAAAAAAATTCTCTGATACAAATCGGCCAAAGAAAAATACCTCCCCCCTTTGATGTCTCTTTCAAAATTGTATTTATACAAAGAGAATCATCAACCCTAGATGGTTGGTATTCTCCTAATCTCCTAGGTGCTAATGGTTACATAATACAAAATTCGAACCATTTTGCTCAGTTACTTTTTACTTTTCTACCAGTTGGACAAAAATGAGCACACGTGCATTACTTCATCATTTCTTTGAAAGGTTTCCTTCCCTCGCTCCCAAACACTCGACACACCTATCTAGAAACTGCACCAAAATTCTTGAAGGTTCTGACGTGTCCTTTGATTCAAACACATACAACTTCCTCTGAATTTTAGGTAGCCTATATTCGATCTTTCCCTTGTCAAAATTTGTCGACTGCAACTGTAGATTTGGCTTTATTAGCCACTTATCCATTTGGGTGGTGTCAAGCTACTTCAATTGTGAAATCTTGAGTTGTGCTTCATTCCATCTATCCTTGATATTCAATTGATGCCTTACAACATTGATCTGTCCTAATAGCCCAGGACAATCACCTTTGCCGATTCCCAGTGTTTTTGTATCTAGCTGATCAAAAACTTCTTCACATTCTTTCCTAACTTCTCTTGCCTTTTTCCTGCTTTCGGTAATATTGGTCTCCCATGTTTTTAACATGATGTCTCCCTTGATCTATTCTTCTACAGTCAGATTTGGGATTGCTGGTACTTCTTCTCTAAAAAAAACTGTTATTTCCTTTTGAAAAGCAGTGCGAGCTGTTGTGGCCTCTTTTTCCTTTAAAACCATGCTATCCAGTGAGTGGCTTACTTCTAGGAAGTAGTTTTGAATGATATTTATTTTAGAAAGCATGTTTTTTTGTTCTGCTTGTAGTTTCTCATGCACCTCTAGTGCTTGGGCTTGAAATGTTGTTATATTCACAACTTGTCCTTCAATGGATTTCAACTAAGATTTGTAGTTGTCTTACTAATTCCTCTTGCCGAATAACCTGTACCTGACTTATTTTCATCTGCTTGTTTGCTTCATCTAAACTAGACTTCAACAATTTCATTTCCTTCTTGTCAGTAGTCCTGGCGATTTCAACTCTTTGATTTACCTCCTCTCGAATATTATTTTATGTGTGCCTTATTTGGTCCTGCAACTGAGCTATCATTTGATTTTTCTTCTTCAACCTTGTTTTCAGAGAGTCAAATAAGAAAAAATTGGCAGTTTCCAAAGATCCCATAGATCCTGCTACTTCTGTGGCGAAGTCTTCCTCTTCTAGGTTTTTCCCATCTACGAGCACTCTGTGTTTCTTCACCATTGTGCCTTCTCTCATATGCATTTCTTGTTTTAGTAATTCGTTCCTCTAAAGTAGTCAAAGGGAGGTATCTCTTCTCTAGAAATAGGAGTAAGGTCACTTGCATATATGACTTCCAGATGAGGAGTCCCAAAAGTTGACTATAAAGGAGTCAATGATGTAATAGGGCTACCCAAATCTGTAGATTGATTTTCTCCTATTGTTTTAGGGACATCAGTAGGAATAGTTGATAATAAAGGAGGAATCATTTGACTCGACTTTGAAGGAGTCTCAGATTTGGAACTTGTTTCAGACCATGGATTCTTTGATTGTGAAGCTTATGCTTTTTGTGAAGACGCTTCAGTCTTCTCTGGATTTTATTCTGCAGTCCCTTTATCGTGAGCCTCTGATATGAAACCTGGGGGAATACTTCCTTGAGAAGTGGATTCTCCCTGTAAAATCTTTGGCAAACCACTTCACCCGTGCTTCTGGAAAGTCAGAAAGCTGGTCTATAGGTTGGGTGATAATGCCTGAACTTTGTCTAATATTTCCTCATAGGTTCTGGCTCCCTTGAACATGTCATCACAGGGAGAAGCTTCATTTTCATACATCTTCATATTGCAATGACTAAGATGATTTCCTACAATTTGATAAGGGTCATGTTTTCTGAGTTCAAGATCTACCAATTTGATGTCTTCTAGTGCTGCAGCTTCAACCTTGGAATGACCAAAGTTAAGCAGTGAACACTTTCCAATCTGTATAGGAAAAAGGGGCCAGAACTTCTTCTGAGATGCTTTCAATTCTGTGTCGATGCCACCTGTTATTATTTGGTAGGCCACCTCTCTGCACACCAGTATGTGGCGAAGGAATTTCAAAAGTGCGTGAGGAGGAATCGAGCACCCGAAAACCTTGACATAGGAGAAACCCTCTTCTATAAACCAATCTGCAATCGCCTTGAGGTTTCCCATGATTGACTCTGAAATATGAGGGGGTGCTTAAACATACAAAATTTGGTGCAAAGGTATCACCACATAGTGACAGATTTCGTAAAAGAAAAATTTAACATTCTCCTCCCATAGTTTAGAATCATAAACATGAATGCGCTCCATGCAGGATGGGTTCCAACTCCAATTCATCAAGGCGAAAGGAGTCATATAATATATATCATCCATAATATATGCAGACATGTAAAAAGATGCAAGTCGGCCTTTCGATTTTGTCGTTTGGTACTCTGCAATCTCCTTAGCTAGATTATTTGACAAAATTTTACCCCAGTTGAAACTGTAACCCTCAGCTACTTTGTGTATAAGTGGCACCCATTTTGCAGGGAAATGGGTAGGGTTTTTATTCCCAAAACTTCTACATAGAATAAAATATATATAAACCATGTATTCGTTTAATGGAGCTGTGGCATAATTTCCATGAGTATTAGCTCTAAATATCACTGGAATTCCCCACCATTCTTTGATTATATCCAGATATGTTTGATCGAATTCTGTACACTCCTTTCTTTGAAATTACTCTACGAATTCGGCATTATAAATGTATTTAGAAGTAGGGGGCAATTTATACATTACTTAGATATCCTTGGGTCTGAACACACCAACGACGACCCCTTGGCTGTTTAGAATGCTCCTCGTCTAAATGTCATTTTTCTCTAAATCCCAGCTTATCATGTTGTTGTATGGCATGAGTCTTGACCGTGTGGCTATTTTGTGAAGCTCGGACTCTTCTATGTCACTGAGTTTATTTTCTATCCTTTCATTTACAAAATCGTCGGGGCAATTCCTAATCTCATAGTCTAAAGTTTCAAAAATCTGTCTCCAGGATTTGATTGAATCCACAGCATGTGGCGTAGTGTCGGATATAACATCTCCATCCGGATTTGAGCTTTCACCTGCCTCCTCACTCTACTTGGGCGCTTTTTTGGGTGCCATGAAGTTTGGGCTAAAATGAAAACATGTTGCAGAGAAAAATGCACGAGTTCTTCTGAGTATAACTCGCTCCTAGTCTGAAAGTAAGAATGAAATTAAACATAACAAACCTTTATTAACCTTTAACTTGCCTTAAAATTAGCGTACCAATACAGGCAATAAAAATTAAATTCTTTAATGGGGATGCTATGCCTGGAGATATGCACTTTATGTCAAAAAATATCTTCATTAATCTGTTATAGATACTGCCACATATCAGTGATTCAAAACTGGGATTTCGAAAGGCATGTCATCGAAAACTACGAATAGAGAAACACGAAAAGTTACTTAAGACCCTTAATGCTTGTTTTAAAAATACGTTAATTACGTTTAAGCGCTTAATTTTTTTGGGACTTCATGTTTTAGAGTTTCGAGTATCGTGTCCCCAAGAGGTATGACACAAGTAAATCCCAAATCACGAAACCGCGATGGGATTTATTTAGGCATTAATCACTTGTTTTAACCCTTTAATTAATCGTGATCAGGGTTTAGTCTTTACTTTTCGTGGACTAGAGTATCAGGACTCCGACGGATCTTTATCGTAAGAAATCTTGAATCGCGAAATCACGATGGGATTTATTATCATTAAACCTTCTTACTTATTAATAAACATAGCATTAGCTTTTAAGAACTTCACGACTTCGGTAATCAGGGTTTAAGGATACTCAAGGTCATCTCTTTGATTTCCTGAATTTCGACTGATTAACGATATGTTAAGTATGTTTTAAACCTTAATTAATCATGATTAAAAGATATTTCATGAAAAGCACGTCGGGACATTTGAAATGCGGCTTAAGTTGATATGGCCGAAAAAGAACATGTGAAAGGCTTAGAAGGTCGTTAACATTTTTAATTATTACTTTAAAATCTGTTCAATTCCTTTTAAAAAATCACTTTTTTGAGACTTCGGTACCGGGACTTTGGGGTTGTCATTAAAAATATACTTTGTGAATAGACGAACCTCGAAACCCAAAAATCCCAAAAGACCTTTTGACCCCCTTTTTGGAACTAAGGGCGACTCTGTAACTAGAGAAAAAGGAGATTTGGATTTAGAGAAGAAAAATAAACTTTGTTTCAACATAGGCTCCATCTAGGGATCTCGTCTCCTTGCGGGATGAGAAGAACAATAGACCATGTTCCTTTATTGGGAAAATGGATTCATTAGTTTGTTTCTACAAAAACTTATTCAGGAAGAGGGTGCAGGGGAAAAAGGGGTTTTCATCTTTATCTATCAAAGCTTTCAAAACCCAATCACTATTTAATCTCACTTTTAGGCCATTTGACTTCCTCTTTCCTGATACTGATTTGTGGTCTGCTTAAGATAACCCAAACAATATTAGGAATTTTAATAGGTTCTATTGATCTTGCTTACCTCAATGTGAAGTATTTTTAATGTTTTTAATCAGGGAATCCTGCGCGAACTTGTGATGTAGATCTAACTCCAAAAAAAACTGATTTACCAGAGTATAGTATAGTTCATGTGTAACATCCTTACAGATATCTTAGACATTGCTTCCCTGCCAGCGAGCCTGTTCAGTACCCCGATGAAGTTATCTGATTCATTTTATTGATTTTCCTTTCACTACTTCAAATTGTAACTTTGAATTTAAATGATGAGATGAGGGCAATCATTTTATGAATTTCCTTTCATCATCTCTTTTTGGACTAGATGGGGGAAATCAATTTTTTTTGAATTTCCATTCACCATCCATCTTATACTTTCTTTGACATGAAGTGGGGGCAATAAATTAGTATAAAGTATACCATGGGTGATATCTGTGTATAATTTTGCAACAGAGGTCTGTCAAATGACTTTGATTACTCTGGATCGGTTTCTTTTTGGCCTTCAAAACAACTTAGTCTGTAGGAAAACTTATGGATGAATTTTATTTCCAAGTACCTTCTTTTGAGCAAGACTAAAATTTTTTTAGAACTTGTTAAAAGAACTAAGAGAGTCAATATTAGCCTACACACATCTTTGTTAAGTAAGCGTTTGCAAAGTCACGAGGACTTGCCTTTCTTCTAAAGAATCATTTGTCATCTTCCAGAGCTAAAGTGTAACCTCTCCTTCCTCTGTGGAAATCATGGGAAGGCGTCTGGGGTCAGGGGGAAGGTACCACATATTGGGATAGGATGGAAGAGAAGGATTTGGATTTCATAAACATAGTTGTGGCAACGCAATCTTGACTCTTGGAACACTTTTTGAGGTCACTTTACTTCTCCTGTTTATTTTATTTATTTTTATCTTATCCAGGGGAATCCTCTATGATCCATAGAAACATTTCTCTCTTTTGATGATACCTCGACGAATGTGTTAATACTCATGAGACCATTATTTCACCTAGGTGATATTCATTTGAAACCTAAACATTTCAGAAATTTATACCTTAGCCTTACCACTTCGTTCTCATCTTAGTAAATTATTTTTTATCACCTATTTCGAGCGAATCAATTTCCTGATACAGGACCATCCATTTTCTTATTTTTGACGTTTGGGCTGTAGGCCAGAATCCTACAAGAAGACAACATGAAAAGCATCAGGGTTTTAAGATTGATAGAATTCAATGTGTTGAATATTTTATATCTCTATTTCTAGGAGATCACTAACCCGTTTTATTTGCGGTGAAAGTAAAACTTACTTAAAAACTATAAAAACAAAAAACACAAACCGGTACATACAATGGAATTTTGGAAATCATTTATTGCATATAGTGCTTCAGATAATGCCCATTGATAGGGGCATTGAGGATTTTACGTCCAAATTTTCTAACAGAAATGATTTCTTCCCTTCAGAAGCTGATACTTTGAATGGTCCATACCAAATATGATCAAATTTTCCATGTTTTTTTGAGTCCTCCCCCCTAGCATCCCATTTCAAAACCAAATCACCAGGGAGGAATTCCCTATATTTAGACTTATGATCGAACTTTCATGTTGTCTTGATATTTCTGCAGCCTTTCGTCTATCTCGGCCCTATTCTGCTGAACTTCAATCAGTTGATTTATTCTTCTTGTGACATGGTTTGGTTCTTCTTTTTCATCTTGCCAAAGTTTCATCACAGGTAGAGATAGGTTTATGGGTAATACTATGTCAGTCCCATATACCATTTGGAATGGAGAAGTGTCAATCAATTTCTTGCTGCCTATTCGATTTGCCCACAAGGCGTATTTCAAATGCAAGTGCCGGGATTTTTTTATTTTCGTTCAACACCTTCTTAATTATGGTAATTAATCTTTTATTTGATGATTCATCTATCCCATTGCCTTGGGTGTAGTATTCCATGGAGTGACACAATATAATATTGTAATTTTGGCAAAAGATGACCATTGCCATAGATTTGAATGCCTGGGCATTATTTGTAACTATCTTTCGGGGACAACCAAATCTAGATAATATGTTTTCTTCCACGAAGTCTATCACCACTGAATCTGTGGCCTTTCTAGTCGGGATAGATTCTACCCATTTGTTTAAATAATCCGTAGCGGTCAAGATCCATTTGTGTTGTGCGCTGGAATGTGGATTAATTTCGCCTATAAAATCCAACCCCCATTGTTGGAACAAAGATTCTGTTTTAACCGGGACCAGAGGTAGTGCTGGGAGTTTCTACTTGCCTGCAAATAATTGGCATGAATTACAGGCTCTGACTTTGGCATTTACATATGAAAATAATTTAGGCCAATAATATCCCACTCTTAGGATTTTATAAGCTATTGCTCTCCACGCATGATGTCCTCCGCACACTCCCTTGTGGAATTTGTTTATGACCCTTTCAATCTTTGATTCTACCAGACAAACCAATAGAAAACCCATAGGTTCTTTCCAATACAATTGGCTCTTTGAAATACAGTACTTCACCGCATGCAATTTCAATGTTCTAACTTTAAATGGAGTCATATCACTTGGGCATTTCAAAGTCAGAAGATATGATACTATATCTTTGTACCACACCGAAGTTGTAAACTTTTATTTTATACTAGTTGTATCTATTTGGTCATCGAGTTCGTCCATATCCATACATCCTTTATATTCTTGTAGATTATTTATACTGAGTGTTCTGAAATTTGATTCGGCTAGTAGCTTAGACAAACCTTATCCTTTTACAAGCTTTGTCGGTTTCACTTCTAAATCGAATTCTTGAATCTTAGCAAGCCATAGACCCCTCTTCCTGTCACTATCAGATTGAACCAATATATCCTTAATGGAACTGGTGGGTACATATACAATTATCTTGGAGTGTAACACGTAGGTTCTAAAAGCCTTTAGTGCCTTCACCATAGCATATGCTTGCTTTTCCATTATGTCATATTTCAATTCTTCTTCTCTGAGGATTTTACTGAAGAATGCTATTAGTTTCTCAAAACCTTCTTCATTCTTTTGTAGGAGTACTGCTGCGATTGTGTGTTCAGATGCAAATGAGAAGATAAAAAATTCCTTCAGATAATCAGGGCTTGTCAGTACAGGTGCTTCACCTATAATTTTCTTGATGTGCACAAATGATGCTTTAGCTTCAGCCGTCCATTTAACTTCATTGTTCTTCTTGAGCATATCTGCAATCAATTTCATAATTTCAGCAAAGTTCAGAATAAATCTCCTCAAAAAAATTATTTTCCCTCTAAATGACTAGATTTCTTTTACATTTCTAGGAATATTTATAGTGTCAATAGCTTTGACCCTTTTAGGATCCATTTTAATTCCATCCTGAGATACAATATGGCCCAAGAGTTTACCTTCTTGCATTGTAAAGTGAGACTTCTTGGGATTTAAAGACAAACCAAATTTGTGACATTTCTCGAACATTTGCTTGAGATGTATTAGATGATCTTCATCATATTTAGAAAAAATGGTCAGATCATCAAGATAAATAACCACAAATTTATCTCTTTCGCTGACGAAGGCGATATCCATAGCCCACTGGAAGGTAGCACCTGCATTCATTAAACCAAAAGGCATTTAACATACATAAATCTACCCCAAGGGGTGGTGAACGTTGTTTTTTCTTTATCGTCTTCATTGAAAGCAATCTGATTGTAACTAGAAAAATCGTCGATCATGGACATCCTATTTGCTCTAACTACTTTTTCTAAAACATGGTCCATTTTGGGTAGAGAATAATTGTCTTTAAGAGATGATTTATTTAAATTTCTAAAATATACACACAATCTGATTTCTCCGCTCTTCTTTCTGACCAGGATCAGGTTGGCTACCCACTCAGAGAACCTGAGTGGTACAATTATTTTGGCATCTAGGATTTTTTTGACCTCTTTTTCGACGATGGTCAATAAGATGGGATTGATTTGCCTGAGATTTTGTCTAAAAGGTTTAACACCTGGGTTTAAAGGAATCTTGTGTTCGATCACAGTGGTGTCATAAGTTCTCATCTTGTCGTAAGACCAGGAAAACACATCTTAGCACTTCTCGAGTAAATCTGTATATTTTCCTTTCATCTTAGGAGGAAGGTATTTCGATATTTTTACTATTCTAGGTTTTTCTTTAGTGCCTATATCACAATCTTCTACTCCCTCTGGCTGAGACTGCAATGTAAATTTCAATGGAATATCATTATGGTCAAATAATATTTCTAGAGGGATTAGACCTTTAGGGATTTGATTATTTTTTAGTACTAACATGCGATGATTTGCGATCTTATCTTGGAACTCTTGAGGATCCTCCCCTTCTTGCATAATCCAAGTATGATCGTTCTGGTTTTCTTGGTCAATGTGCACTTCAGCAAAGTCTTCCACCATTTCGAGGAATTTTTTTATCTGTTCATCATCTTCGAACACCTTCCAGTGTTGTATATTTTTCGGTATGGAGGGTTTTTGCCTCACCTCTATGTGATACTTAAGTTTTAAAGCTGTAGGAGGTGAAAAAGTTGAGGCTACTTTGGCTAACAAATCAGCTCACAGATTTTTTGTACAGGGAATGTAATGGACATTAACTGATGAGAAAAAAATTTCCATTAAATCCCAGGTGCATTTTCTATAAGATCTCAATCTAGGACATTTGGCCTGATACTACCGATTCACTTGTTTCACAATTAATTTCGCATCTCCGTAGACTTCCAAGTTTTTTATGTTTAATTTTCTGGCGACCTCTAATCCCAAAACCAAGGCTTCGTACCCGCATACATTATTTATGTAGTCTATGTCCCACTGTAGTTTGTAAGAGAAAGGAATGAAAAAATCATCTCCAGGTGCTACAAAGAGTACATCTGCACTTGCTCCTTCACATGAT
This sequence comes from Picea mariana, assembly GCA_032191745.1. Taxonomy (NCBI): domain Eukaryota; kingdom Viridiplantae; phylum Streptophyta; class Pinopsida; order Pinales; family Pinaceae; genus Picea; species Picea mariana. The sequence continues at coordinate 62,719 of JASDQU010241784.1, read as the reverse complement.
GAAGCGTTGTCGAAATACATTTTCCAGATTCCAGTGCTATATACACTTTCTTTTACCTTTTATGTTTTATTTCCTTCTGTGAAATCTTCAGCACATTCATCTAAATTGTCATAGATCGATAAAATACAATTTCCAAGGTCCTGATCAGTGACATAAACATGGTAATTGCTAGGATTATGAGGATCACTTACCGTATATGTCAGTCGTGTTTCCCGGTATAATTGGGTGAACTTCCCTCCGAAGATAGGAATCGTGGTGTACGTCATGTCTAGCTGAAGGGATCCTCCAAGCTTAGCGCCCCAAGAACTGGATAATAGCATACCATACTTCGGAGGTATATTAGCAATAACCACATCCATCAAAACACTTTTAACTGGGATCTGTGCAAGATTTACCACTAAATCCTTAATCATGCCCATACATTTGACCTTTCTTGAATCAAATGAATACAGGTCTCCATATGGCCTGGTAATTTCGAGGCCAAGTCTATCCATAATAGCCTTGGGCATCATATTATGCGAGGCTCCAGAATCTAGCATGCATTTATGTAGCAGACGATCATAAACGTTTAGCATAATGTAGAAAGGAGCAACGGTATCTCTGGCCCCTTCAAAATGAGAACCAAAAATTATATTAGGCTTATCATCTTCCAAATTTATATCATCTTGACTCCCCATATCTGAACAATTTATCATTTTGGTGATTTGTTTTCGGTAAATGGGATTCTTTTCCAGTTCAACCAGAGGTATTGGTATTATGATTTTGTTAATCTCATTTTCTAGGATGAAACCTCCTATGATTTTTTCAGTTTCTCTGATTGGTACTTCAGTCTCCTTCTTTTCAGCTTTACTTGTTTGTATTGATTTGTTCTTAGTTGTTCTTGTTCTTGCTATCTGTGTTTCGGTTGTCTTAGTTTTGGCACCTTGTGGGTCAACTCCTTTTACCCTAGTGTTCTGAGTTTCAGTTCCCTTTGGGGCTGGTTCATATACTTTCCTCTCGGCAGGATTTTTTTTGGTTGGGTAGTTGTCATGTTTTTAGTTTTAGACCTTAGATTATACTTGTTTTGGAGCTCATCCATTATAGTGACAGCGATTCCTTGGCAATAAGGGTCCTTCGTATTATTTGTGTTGTTATCCTCATTATACCGATGTTCTATTTTTAAAGAAGTCTAATAATCTTGTCTAGTTAAATGAGGTTGATAACAATATTCACCGAGATTATTAATATCTTCTTCTAAATCCTCAAATTCTTGCATGTCATTACCTCCTATAATTTTTTATTTTTTTTAAAGAAGTCTGAACCTTTTGATCTTCATTTTTAATTTGTCTTTGTTGTATTTGAGGATTGGGGTTCCTCCTAAATTCTCTCCTAATGAACTAATCTTTTTTAGATTGATCTAGTTCCATCTTTTAAATTTTATTTAACAGTGCTTTAATTAACCTTGCCATATCATCCATTTTATCATCTAAGGATCTCCCAGATCCTGAGGGTCCTACTTGTTCCTTAAAACGTTTGGTCTCTTTGTTTCCTGTTTCCCCTCTTGCCTTTAATTTACCAGAATCCATCATGTTTGACTCAATCTCTATGACATCGTCTTGCATTCTGGTAAGTTTGACTGCTCTTCTTTCTCTTAATAATAATGCAAACTTAGGTTTGAAAGCCCCGACGAACGTTACCTTTTCTGTGGGATGGGAAGGTTTAACTTCAACTGGTATCTTTTTATATAACTTATTAAATATTTGGATGAATTCCATAACAATTTTTGAATCCTTCTTCCTTAAAGCCCCAAACTCCGTTAAATAATATAAGTGATCTTTCCTTTCACCCCATTGGCTAAGAAAAGAGTTTTCTAACACGTCGTAGGAAAATATCGAACCTACAGGCAAACTTCGAAACCAGGTCCTCACCTGTCCTTCAAAATTTTGAACAAACAACCGTGAATAAATGTCTTCATGCTCGAGATCGAGAATATATGAGAATTCATCAAAGAAATTTATATGTTTAGCAACGGTTAAGTCTCCCTCCCCTGTAAACTTAGGTAGGTTTTTCATGTAGTTTTCAGGTAAATCATTAAGGGGTATTGGGAGGACCNGCAAGGGTTGAATCTGAGTGTATGGTATACTCTTCTAGACTTTGTGAGGTTGGGAATGTTAGTTCGAGAACTGATGGGATATCAATCGACGTGAGTTTTACTGAGGGATTTTCACCTTCACTTACGCAAGAGGTAGTCAGATGAGTTTCAGATTTAATTTCAGGGAAAACGAAATTTGGGTTTATGGTCGCGGCTTCAAGTATATTAGCCGATGTTTCTCCGGAAAGGGTTTGAGTGGAAACTTCTTGCGAAGTTAGCGTTTCAAGGGGAATCTTAGTCTTAGACTGTGTGTACTTAGGCTAGTAGGTCGCAGTAGTTTTCTTAAGGAAACCCCTTCTTTTTAGTATTTTTTCAGGATCAGAAACAAGCTTGGTCTGCTTATCATCTAGGTTTTGTCTAGTGTTCTTTTGAATGGATGCTAGCTTATTTAAGCATGGAGTCTCCAAGTGAATAATAATGTAGCCTTTAAAAAGTGTTCACTCTTTGTTCACTATCAAAGACAAAAACTCACAGATGTCGTCCTCCTAGGGAAAATACTTTTGTTTCTCTGTTCCCCGGTAATGGTGCCAAAAAGATGTTTCTCCAGAGTTTATACTTAAGGCTTGAAAGTATAAAGTCTAGGCATCCGAAAAGAGGGTGTATGATATAAAGAAAGAAAAAAAAACTCTTAGGGGAAAAGGAGCTATGGCTGATTTTCAAGTTGTCTTAGTCTAGATTCCAATTGTTCCTGGATGCTAATATCCTGCTCAATGACTGCCCATGAACATTCAAGTTCAATCTGAGTAGTAGGATTTTTTAAGATGGTGTTAAAAAGAGTTAAAGCGATACTAGTCTGGTTTGTGAGACCGATTTTGATATTGGGTTGTCTCGTAACAGGTATTGTCATAAAGGAAAAAGAGTTTTAAAGATTGTTTCTTTTTTAGGTTGTTGTTTTGATTTTAGATTATGTAATAAAAATTCCCAAAGTTTTGAATTAATAGTATAACATAATCAAAGTTCATTTCCCGTATTTGAGTTAAACTGAAAACTGTGCATGAAATGAAAGAAAACATAAAGTTGTTGAACAATGTGAGGCATCAACCAATGAAGAATCTAACTTTGCGACAGAAGAAGAAAAATACAAGAAGAACTTTAATGAAGCATAAGATATAGAAATCTAAGTAATTCATAGGTCTTGTACCTGCTGATAGCCGATACAGAGGAAAAACTGTAAACAAATTAGATGACTAAAATAATCAATCACCACAGTAGATGTTGTACTAAATTGCATCTAAGCATTCATCAAAGATATATGAGAAATGATATGAAATATAAAATAATCAGAAGGACACATAACTCAAACTTGATGGGATCTGGAGTCTTCGACTTGCATTTGTATTAATTCTGGAAAATTGAAAAAATTTCTCTGATACAAATCGGCCAAAGAAAAATCCCCCCCCTTTGGTGTCTCTTTCAAAATTGTATTTATACAAAGAGAATCATTGACCCTAGACGGTTGGTATTCTCCTAATCTCCTAGGTGCTAACAGTTACAAAATAAAAAATTCGAACCTTTTTTCTCGGTTACTTTTTACTTTTCTACCAGTTGGACAAAAATGAGCACACATGTGTTACTTCATCATTTATTTGAAACACTTCCTTCACTCGGTCCCAAACACTCGACACACCTGTCTAGAAATTGTGTCAAAATTCTGGAAGGTTCTGACATGTCCTTTGATTCAAACACATATAACTTCCTCTGAATTTTAGGTAGCCTATCTTCGATCTTTCCCTTATCAAACTTTTTCAACTACAATTGTAGATTTGGCTTTATTAGCCACCTGTCCATTTGGGTGGTTTCAAGATGCTTCAATTGTGAAATCTTGAGTTGTTCTTCATTACATCTCTCCTTGATATGCAGTTGATGCCTTGCAACATTGATCTGTCGTAATAGCCCAGGACAATCACCTTTGCCAATGCCCAGTGTTTTTGTATCTAGATGATCAAACACTTCTTCACATTCTTTCCTAACTTCTCTTGCCATTTTCCTACTTTCGACAATATTGCTCTCCCATGTTTTTAGCATGATGTCTCCCCTGATCTATTCTTCTACAATCAGCTTTGGGATTGCTTGTACTTCCTCTCTAGCCGAAAACGCTACTACCTTTTTAAAAACAGCGTGAGCTGTTGTGGCCTCTTTTTCCTTTAAAAACATACTATCCAGTGAGTGGGTTACTTCCAGGAAGTAGTTTTGAACGATCTCTATTTTAGAAAGCATGTTTTGTTGTTCCTCTTTTAGTTTCTCATGCACCTCTAGTGCTTGGGCTTGAAATGTTGTTATATTCACAACTTGTCCTTCAATGGATTTCAACTTAGCCTCTAGCTCTCTCACTAATTCCTCTTGTCGAATAACCTGTACCTGACTTATTTCCATCTTCTTGTTTGCTTCATCTAAACTAGACTTCAACAATTTCATTTCCTGCTTATCAACAGTCCTAGCGTTTTCAACTCTTTGATTTACCTCCTCTCGAATATTATTTTATGTGTGCCTTATTTGGTCCTGCAACTGAGCTATCATTTGATTTTTCTGCTTCAGCCTTGTTTTCAGAGATTCAACTGAGAATACATTGGCAGTTTCCAAATCTCCCATAGAGTCTGCTACTTCTGTGGCGAAGTCTTCCTCTTCTAGGTTTTGCCCATCTACGATCACTCTGTGTTTCTTCACCATTGTGCCTTCTCTCAGATGCATTTCATGTTTTAGTACTGCCTTCCTCTTCTTATTGAAAAAGTATTCAGAGGGAGGTATCTCTTCTCTAGAGATAGAAGGTCACTTGCATATATAACTTCCAGATGAGGAGTCCCAAAAGTTGACTATAAAGGATTCAATGATGTAATAGGGCTACCCAACTTTGTATAGTGATTTTATCCTGTTGTTTTAGGGACATCAGTAGGAATAGTTGATTATAAAGAAAGAATCGTTTTAATCGACTTTGAAGGTGTCTCGGATTTGGAACTCGTTTTAGACCCTGGATTCTTTGATTGTGAAGCTTCTGCTTTTTGTGAAGATGCTTCAGTCTTCTCTGAATTTTCTTCTGCAGTCCCTTTATCGTGAGCCTCTGATCCGAAAACTGGGGGAATACTTCCTTGAGATGGAGGAGGGGTTGTTGATTCTCCCTATAGAATCTTCGGCAAACCACTTCGCTTGTGCTTCTGGAAAGTCAGAAAGTTGGTTTGTAGATCGGATGATAATGCCTGAACTCTATCTAATATTTCCTCATAGGTTTTGGCTCCCTTGAACATGTCATTGTAGGGAGAATCTTCATGTTCATACATATTCATATTGCAATGAGTAAGATGATTTCCTACAATTTGATAAGGGTCATGTTTTCTAAGTTCAAGATCTACCAAATTGATGTCTTCTAGTGCTGCAGCTTCAACCTTGGAATGACCAAAGTTAAGTAGTGAACACTTCCCAATCTGTACAGGAAAAGGTGACCAGAACTTCTTCTGAGATGCTTTCAATTATGTGTCGATGCCACCTATTATTATTTGGTAGGCCACCTCCCTACACACCAGTCTGTCAGGAAGGAATTTTGGAAGTGCGTGAGGAGGAATCAAGTATCCGAAAACCCTGACATAGGAGAAACCCTCTTCTATAAACCAATCTGCAATCGCCTTGAGGTTTCCCATGATTGACTCTGAAATATGAGGGGGTGCATAACCATACAAAATTTGGTGCAAAGGTATCACCACATAGTGACAGATTTCGTAAAACAAATCTTGAGCATTCTCTTCCCATATTTAATAATGATAAACATGAATGGGCTCCGTACAGGATGGATTCCAGCTCCAATTCATCAAGGGGAAAGGAGTCATGTAACAGATAGCATCCATAATATATACAGACATGTAAAAATATGCAGATCGGCATTTTGATTTTGTCATTTGGTACTCTACAATCTCCTTAGTTAGATTATCTGACAAAACTTTACCCCAGTTGAAATTGTAACCCTCGGCTACTTTGTGTATAATTGGCACCCATTCTGCAGGGAAATGGGTAGGGTTTTTCTTCCGGAAAAGTCACATAGCATCAAAGCTATATAAACCATGTATTTGTTTAACGGATATGTGGCATAATTTACATGAGTATCATCTTTAAATCTCATTGGAATTCCCCACCATTCTTGGATTATAGCCGGATATGTTTGATCGAATTCTTTACATTCCTTTCTTTGAAATTCCGCTACGAATTCGGAGTTATAAATGTATTTAGAAGTAGGGGGGAATTTATACATTACTTGGATATGCTCGAGTCTGAATAACCCAACGACGACCCCTTGGCTGTTTAGAATGCTCCTCGTCTGATTGTCGGTTTTCTCTAAATCTCGTCTTATCATATCGTTGTATGACATGAGTCTCGGCTGTGTGGCTATTTTGTGAAGCCCAGACTCTGCTATGCCTCTGAGTTTATTTTCTATCCTTTCATTTTCAAAATTGTTGGGGGAATTCCTAATCTCATAGTCTAAAGTTTCAAAAATCTTCCTCCAGGATTTGACTGAATCCACAGCATGCGGCGTAGTGTCGGATATAACATATCCATCCGGATTCAAGATTTCATCTACCTCCTCACTCTTCTTAGGTGCTTTTTTGGGTGCCATGACGTTTGTGCTAAAATGAAAACATGTTGTAGAGTAAAATGCGTGAGTTCTTCATATTATAACTCGCTCCTAGTCTAGAAGTAAGAATGAAATTCAACATAACAAACCTTTATTAACCTTTACCCTGCCTTAAAATTAGCGTACCAATATAGGCGATAAAAATTAAATTCTTTAATGGGGATGGTACGCTTGGAGATACACACTTTATGTCAAAAAATATTTTCATTAATCTGTTATAGATACTGCCACATATCGATGATTCAAAATTGGGATTTCGAAAGGCATGTCATCAAAAATTCTGAATAGCGAAACACAAAAAGCTACTTAAGACCCTTAATGCTTGTTTTAAAAATAAGTGAAGTACGTTTAAGCGCTTAATTGTTTTGGGACTTCATGTTTCAGAGTTTCGAGTATCGTGTCCCCAAGAGGCATGACACAAGTAAATCCCAAATCATGAAACCGCGATGGGATTTATTTAGGCGCTAATCATTTGTTTTAACCCTTTAATTAATCGTGATCAGGGGTTAGTCTTTACTTTTCATGGACTGGAGTATCGGGACTCTGATGGCTCTTTATCGCAAGAAATCTTGAATCGCGAAATCGCGATGGGATTTATTATCATTAAACCTTCTTACTTCTTAATAAACATAGCATTAGCTTTTAAGAACTTTGCGATTTCGGTAATCGGGGTTTAAGGAGACTCAAGGCCGACTCTTTGATTTCCCGAATTGTGACTGATTAACGATCTGTTATGTATGTTTTAAACCTTAATTAATCATGATTGAAAGATATTTCATGAAAAGCATGCCAGGACATTTGAAATGATGCTTAAGTTGAGATGGCCGAAAAATAACATATGAAAGGCTTAGAAGGTCGTTAACGTTTTTAATTATTACTTTAAAATATGTTCAATTCCTTTTAAAAAATCACTTTTTTGAGACTTCGGTACCGGGACTTTGGGTTTGTCATTAAAAATATACTTTGTGAATAGCCGAACCCCGAAACTCGAAAATACCAAAAGACCTTTTGACCCCCTTTTAGAACTAAGGGTGGCTGCGTAACTAGAGAAAAAGGAGATTTGGATTTAGAGAAGAAAAATAAACTTTGTTTCAACATAAGCTCCATCTAGGGATCTTGTCTCCTTGCGGGATGAGAAGAACAGTAGACTACGTTCCTTTATTGGGAAAATGGAGTCATTAGTTTGTTTCTGCAAAAAATTGTTTAGGGAGAGGGTGTAGGGGAAAAAGGGGTTTTCATCTTTATCTCTGAAAGCTTTCGAAATCCAATCACTATTTAATCTCACTTTTAGGCCATTTGACTTCCTCTTTCTTGATATTTTTTTCTGGTCTACTTAAGATACCCAAACAACCTTAGGAAGTTTAATAGGTTCTATTGATCTTTCTTGCATCAAGGTGAATTAATTTTAATGTTTTTAATCAAGGAGTCCTGCGCGAACTTGGGATGTAGATCTAACTTCAAAGAAAACTAATTGACCAGAGTACAGTATAGTTCATGTATAATAGCCTTACAGATATCTTAGACATTTCTTCGCTTCCAACGATCCTGTTCAATACCCCGATGAAGTTATCTGATTCTGTTTATTGAATTTCCTTTCACCACTTCAAATTGTAACTTTGCATTTAAATGTTGAGATGAGGGAAATCATTTTATGAATTTCCTTTCATCATCTCTTTTTGGACTAGATGGGGGCAAGCAATTATTTTTTGAATTTCCATTCACCATCTGTCTTATACTTTCTTTGACATGAAGTGGGGGAAATCAATTAGTATAAAGTATACCAGGGGTGATATCTGTGTATAATTTTGCAACAAAGGTCTATCAACTCACTTTGATTACTTTGGATGAGTTTCTTTTTGTCCTTCAAAACATCTTAGTCTGCAGGAAAACTTATGGGTGAATTTTATTTCCAGGGACCTTGTTTTGAGCAAGACTAATTTTTTTTTAGAGCCTGTTAAAAGAACTAAGAGAGTCGGGATTAGCCTACACACATATTTGTTCAGTAAGATTTTGAAGAGTCATGAGGACTTTCCTTTCTTCTAAAGAATCGTTTGTCATATTTCAGAGATAAAGTGTAACCTCTCCTTCCTCTGTGGAAATCATGGGAAGGCGTCTGGGGTCAGGGGGAAGGTACCACAGATTAGTAGGGGATGACAAAGAAGGATTTGGATTTCATAAATATAGTTGTGGCAACGCAATCCTGACTCTTGGAACACTTTTTGAGGTCACTTTACTTCTCCTATTTATTTTGTTTATTTTTATCTTATCCAGGGGAATCCTTTATGATCCATAGACAAATTTCTCTCTTTTGATGATACCTTGGTGAATATGTTCATAATCATGACACTGTTATTGCACCTAGGTGATATTCATTTGAAACCTAAACATTTTGGAAATTTATACCTTAGCCTTACCACTTCGTTCTCATCTTAGTAAATTATTTTGTATCACATGTTTTGAGCGAATCAATTTCCTAATACATGACCATCCATTTTCTTCTTTTTGACGTTTGGGCTATAAGCCAAAATCCTGCAAGAAGACAACATGAAAAGCGTCATGGTTTTAAGATTGATAGAATTCAATGTGTTGAATATTTTATATCTCTATTTCTAGGAGATCACTAACTCGTTTTATTTGCGGTGAAAGTAAAACTTACTGAAAAACTATAAAAACAAAAAACACAAACCGATATATACAATGGAATTTTGGAAATCATTTATTGCATATAGTGCTTCAGATAATGCCCGTTGATAAGGGATTTGAGGATTTTACCGTCCAAATTTTCTAACAGAAATGAGTTCTTCCCTTCAAAAGCTGAGACTTTGAATGGTCCATACCAAATATGATCAAATTTGCCATGTTTTGCTAAGTCTTCCCTCCTAGCATCCCATTTCAAAACCAAATCACTAGGGAGGAATTCCCTATCTTTATCCTTATGATCGAACTTTCATGTTGTCTTGATATTTCTGCAGCCTTTCGTCTATCTCGGCCCTATTCTGCTAAACTTCAATCAGTGGATTTATTCTTCTTGTGACATGGTTTGGTTCTTCTTTTTCATCTTGCCAAAGTTTCATCATGGGTAGAGCTAGGTTTATGGGTAATACCATGTCAATCCCATATACCATTTGGAATGGAGAAGTGCCAATCAATTTCTTGGTGCCTATTCGATTCGCCCACAAGGCATATTTCAAATGCACATGCCTGGATTTTTTATTTTTTTTCAACACCTTCTTAATTATGGTAATTAAGCTTTTATTTGATGATTCAGCTAGCCCATTGCCTTGGGGGTAGTATGTCGTGGAGTGACCCAATATAATATTGTACTTTTGGCAAAAGATGACCATTGCCATAGATTTGAATGCTTGGGCATTATCTGTAACTATATTTTGAGGACAACCAAATATATATAATACATTTTCTTCCAGGAAGTCTATCACCACTGAATCTATGGCTTTTATAATCGGGATAGCTTATACCCATTTGGTGAAATAATCTATAGCGGTTAGGATCCATTTGTGTTGTGCACTGGAATGTGGATTAATTTTGCCTATAAAATACAACCCCCATTGTTGGAACGGAGCTTTCATTTTAACCGGGACCATAGGTAGTGTTGGGAGTTTCTGCTTGCCTACAAATAATTAGCATGAATTACATGCTCTGACTTTTGCATTTACATCTGTGAATAATTTAGGCCAATAATATCCCACTCTCGGGATTTTATAAGTTGTTTCTCTCCATGCATGATGGCCTCTGCACACTCCCTTGTGGAATTCATTTATGACCCTTTCGATCTATGATTCTACTAGAAAAACCAATAGAAAACCCAAAGGTTCTTTCCAATACAATTGGCTCTCTGAAATACAGTACTTCACCGGATGCAATTTCAACGTTCTAACTTTAGATGGAGTCATATCACTTGGGCATTTCAAAGTCAGAAGATATGATACTATATCTTTGTACCACACTGAAGTTGTAAAATTTTCTTCTATACTGGTTGTAGCTATTTTGTCGTCGAGTTCGTCCATATCCATACATCCTTCATATTATTGTAGATTATTTATACCGAGCGCTCTGAAATTTGATTTGACTAGTAGCTTAGACAAACCTTGTCCTTTTACAAGATTTGTCGGTTTAACTTCTAAATCGAATTCTTGAATCTTAGCAAGCCATCGACCCCTCTTCCCATCACTATCAGGTTGAACCAATATATCCTTAACGGAACTGGTGGGTACATATGCAATTACCTTGGAGTGTAACACGTAGGTTCTAAAATCCTTTAGTGCCTTCACCATAGCGTATGCTTGCTTTTCCATTATGTCATATTTCAATTATGCATCTCTGAGGCTTTTACTGAAGAATGTTATTGGTTGCTCGAAACCTTCTTCATTCTTTTGTAGGAGTACTGTTGTGATTGTGTGTTCGGATGCAAACGAGAAGATCAAAAATTCCTTGAGATAATTAGGGCTTGTCAGTACAGGTGCTTCACCTATAATTTTCTTAATGTGCGCAAGCGATGCTTTAGCTTCATCCGTCCATTTAAATTCATTCATTCTTCTTGAGCATATCTATAATCAATTTCACAATTTCAGCAAAGTTCGGGATAAATCTCCTCAAAAAATTTAATTTCCCTAAAAATGACTGGATTTCTTTTACATTTCTAGGAATATTTATAGTGTCAATATCTTGGACCCTTTTAGGATTGATTTTAATTCTATCTCGAGATACAATATGGCCCAAGAGTTTACCTTCTTGCATTTCAAAGTGAGACTTCTTGGGATTTAAAGACAAACTGAATTTGTGACATTTCTCGAACGTTTGCTTGAGATGTATCAGATGATCTTCATCATATTTAGAAAAAACGGTCAAATCATCAAGATAAATAACCACAAATTTATCTCTTTCACCGACGAAGGTGATATCCATAGCCCACTGGAAGGTAGCACCTGCATTCATTAAACCGAAAGGCATTTTATCATACATAAATGTACCCCAAGGGGTGGTGAAGGCTATTTTTTCTTTATCGTCTTCGTTGAAAGCAATCTGATTATAACCAAAAAAATGGTTGATCATGGACATCCTATTTTCTCTGACTATGTTTTTCTAAAACATGGTCCATTTTGGGTAGCGGATAATTGTCTTTAAGAGATTATTTATTTAAATTTCTAAAATATACACACAGTCTGATTTCTTCGCTCTTCTTTTTGACTGGGACCAGGTTGGCTACCCACTAAGAGTACCTGAGTGGTACAATTATTTTGGCATCCAAGAGTTTTTTTACTTCTTTTTCGACCACGGGCAATAATATGGGATTGATTTGCCTGAGTTTTTGTCTAAAAGGTTTAACACTTGGCTTTAAAGGAATCTTGTGTTTGATCACAGTGGTGTCATCAATTCTCATCTCATCGTAAGACTAGGAAAACACATATTTGTACTGCTCGAGTAAATATATATATTTTCCTTTTATGTCAGGAGGAAGGTATTTTGAAATTTTTACTATTCTAGGTTTTTCTTTAGTGCCTATATAGCAATCGTTGACTTCCTCTGCCTGAGGCTGCAATCTAGATCTCAATGGCATATCATTATGGTCAAATAATATTTCTAGAGGGATTAGACCTTTAGGGATTTGATTATTTTTTAGTACTAACATGCGATGATTTGTGATCTTATCTTGGAACTCTTGACGATTCTCCCCTTCTTGCATAATCCAAGTATGATCATTCTGGTTTTCTTGGTCAATGTGCATTTGAGCAAAGTCTTCCACCATTTCGAGGAATTTTCTGATATGTTCATCATCTTCGAACAACTTCCAGTGTTGTATATTTTTCAGTATGGAGGGTTTGTGCCTCACCTCTATGTGATACTTAAGTTTTAAAGTTGTAGAAGGTGAAAAAGTTGAGGCTTCTTTGGCTAACAAATCAGCTCACAGATTTTCTGTATGAGGAATGTAATGGACCTTAACTGTCGAGAAAACAATAACCATTAAATACCAGGTGCATTTTATATAAGATCTCAATATATGATGTTTGGCCTGATACTGTCGATTCACTTGTTTCACAATTAATTCAGCATCTCCATAGGCTTCCAAGTTTTTTATGTTTAATTTCTTGGTGACCTCTAATCCCAAAACCAGGGCTTCATACTCTCATAAATTATTTGTGTAGTCTATGTCCCACTGTAGTATGTAAGAGAAAGGAATGACAAAATCATCTCCAAGTGTTACAAAGAGTACATCTGCGCCTGCTCCTTCACATGATGAAGCGTCGTCGAAATAAATTTTCCAGATTCCAGTGCTATATATACTTTCTTTTATCTTTTCTATTTTATTTCCTTCTATGAAATCTTTGGTACATTCATCTAAATCATCATCGATCGATAAAATACAATTTCTAAGGTCCTGATCAACGACATAAACATTGTAATTGCAAGGATTATGAGTATCACTTACCAAATATGCCAGTCGTGTTTCCCGGTATAATCGGGTGAACTTCCCTCTGAAGATGGGAATCATGGCATATGTCATGTCCAGCTAAAGGGACCCTCTAAGGTTAGAGCCCCAAGACCTGGATAATAGCATACCATACTTCGAAGGTATATCAACAATAACCACATCCATCTCAACACTTTTTACTGGGATCTGTGCAAGATTTACCACTAAATACTTAATCATGCCCATACATTTGACCTTTCTTGAATCAAATAAATATAGGTCTCTGGATGGCCTATTAATTTCGAGGCCAAGTCTATCCATAATAGCCTTGGGCATCATGTTATGCGAGGCTCCAGAATCTAACATGTAGTTATGTAGAAGATGATCATGAACGTTTAGCATAATGTAGAAAGGAGCAACGGTATCTCTGGCCCCTTCAAAATCCAAACCAAAAATTATATTAGGCTTATCATCTTCCAAATTTATAACATCATCTTTACTCCCCATATCTGAAAAATTTATCATTTTGGTGATTTTTTTGCAGTAAATGGGATTATTTTCCAATTCAGCCAGAGGTATTGGTATTTTGATTTTTTTAATCTCATTTTCTAGGCTGAAACCTCCTATGATTTTTTCAGTTTCTCTAATTGGTACTTCGGTCTCCTTCTTTTTAGCTTTACTTGTTTGTATTGCTTTGTTCTCAGTTGTTTTTGTTCCTACCGTCTGTGTTTCAGCTGTCTTAGTTTTGGCACCTTGTGGGTCAACTCCTTTTATCCTAGTGTTCTGATTTTAAGTTCCCTTTGGGGCTGGTTCATATACTTCGCCTCTTGGCAGGATTTTCTTTGGTTGGGTAGTTGTCATGTTTTTAGTTTTAGACCTTAGATTATACTTGTTTTGCAGCTAATCCATTATAGTGTCGGCGATTCCTTGGAAAGCAGTGTCCTCTGTATTATTTGTGTTGCTATCCTCATTAGACTGATGTTTTGTTTTTAAAGAAGTCTCATAATCTTGTCTAGTTAAATGAGGTTGATAACAATCTTCATCGAGATTATTAATATCTTCTTCTAAATCCTCAAATTCTTGCATGTCATTACCTCCTATAAAAGTTTCATTTTTTAAAGGAGTCTAATCCTTTTGATCTTCATTTTTAATTTGTCTTTGTTGTATTTGAGGATTGGGGTTCATCCTGAATTCTCTCTTAATGATCTGATCTACTTTAGATTGATCTAGTTCCATCTTTGAAATTGTTTTTGACAGTTCTTTAATTATCCTTGCCATATCATCCATTTTATCATCTAAGGATCTCCTAGATCCTGAGGGTCCTGCTTGTTCCTTAAAACGTTTGGTCTTTTTGATTCCCATTTCCACTTTTTCCTTTAATTTACCAGAAGCCATCATGTTTGACTCAATCTCTATGGCATCGTCTTGCATTCTGGTAAGTTCGACTGCTCTTCTTTCTCTTAATAATAATGTGAACTCAGGTTCGAAATCCCCGACGAACATTACCTTTGCTGCGGGCTGGGACGGTTTAACTTCAACTGCTATCTTGTTATATAACTTATTAAATCTTTGGATGAATTCCATAATAGTTTCTGAATTCTTCTTCCTTAAAGCCCCAAACTCCGTTAAATAATATAAGTGATCTTTCCTTTCACCCCATTGTCTGAGAAAAGATTTTTCTAATGCGTCGCAGAACAATATCAAACCTATGGGCAAACTTTAAAACTAGGTTCTCACCTGTCCTTCGAAATTTTGAACAAACAACCGTGAATAAATGTCTTCATGCTCGAGACCGAGAATATCTACGAATTGATCAAAGAAATTTATATGTTCAACAGCGGTTAAGTCTCCCTCCCCTGTAAACTTAGGTAGGTTTTTCATGTAGTTTTTAGGTAAATAATGAAGGGGTACTGGGAGGGCTAGAGGAGCGTATATGGCAGCTACTTTAGCAAAAATCCTAGGGGGTGGGGGTGGGGGTGGGCCTTGACCGCCCCCTTCTTCTCCTCCGACAACTTCCATAGATATTCTAAGAGAGGAAATCGATACGTTATAAAGAGGGTTTTCAAATATGTACAATGATCTTTTAGCGTCTTCGGGATGAAGCAACAAAGATTCTGAGAATCGTTTATCATAAGATGAAAAAACTGAAAAAGGGAGAAACAGGATACGGGGACTCGGTTCTTCTGACTTGCAAGAAATGTAGACAAGAGAACCTGTAGGCGTTGAATCCGAGTGTATGGTATACTTTTCTAGAATTTGTGAGGTTGGGAAATGTACTTCGAGAACTGATGGGATATCAATCAACGTGAGTTTTACTGAGGGATTTTCACCTTTTCTTATGCAAGAGGTAGTCAGATGAGTTTAAGATTTAATTTTAGGGAAAATGAAATTTGGGTTTATGGTCTTGGCTTCAAATGTCTTAGCCGACGTTTCTTCGGAAAGGATTTGAGTGGAAACTTCTTGCGAAGTTAGCGTTTCAAGTGGAATCTTAGTCTTAGACTGTGTCTACTTAGGCTGGTAGGCTGCAGTAGTTTGCTTAAGGAAACCCCTTGTTTTTAGTATTTTTTTGGGATCAGAAACAGGCTCGGTCTGCTTATCATCTGGGTTTTTTCTGATGTTCTTTCAATTGGATGCTAGCTTACTTAAATGTGGAGTCGCCAAGTGAATAATAATGTAGCCTTTAAAAAGTGTTCACTCTTTGTTCACTATCAAAGAGAGAAACTCACAGATGTCATTCTCCCAGGGAAAATAGTTTCGTTTCTCCATTCCCTGACAATGGCGCCAAAACGATGTTGTTCCAGAGTTTATACTTAAGGCTTGAAAGTAAAAAGTCTAGGCATCTGAAAAGAGGGTGTATGATATAAAGAAAAGAAAAACAACTCTTAGGGGAAAAGGAGCTATGGTTGATTTCCGAGTTGTCTTTGTCTAGATTCCAACTGTTCCTAAATGCTAATATCCTGCTCAATGACTACCCATGAACGTTCAAGTTCAATCCGAGTAGTAGCAATTTTTAAGATGGTGTTAAAAAGAGTTAAAGTGATACTGGTCTGGTCTGTGAGACCAGGTTCGATATTGGGCTGTCTCGTAATAGGTACTGTCATAAAGGAAAAAGAGTTTTAAAGATTGTTGTTTTTTTAGGTTGTTGTTTCAATTTTAGATTATGTAAGAAAAAACCCCAAAATTTTGAATTAATAGTATAACAGAATCAAAGGTTGTTTCCCATATTTGAGCTAAACTGAAAACCGTGCATGAAATGAAAGAAAACATAAATTTGTTGAACAATGTGAGGCATCAACCAAGGAATAATATCACTTTGCGATAGAAGAAGAAAAAGACAAGAAGAACTTTAATGAAGCATAAGATATAGAAATCTAAGTAATTCGCAGGTCTTGTACCTGCTGATAGCCAATACAGAGGAAAAACTGTAAACAAATTAGATGACTAAAATAATCAATCACCACAGTAGATGTTGTACTAAATTGCAGCTAAGCATTCATCAAAGATATATTAGAAATGATATGAAATATGAAATAATCAGAGGGACACATAACTCAAATTTGACGGGATCTGAAGTCTTCAACTTGCATATGTATTAATTCTGGTAAATT
>JASDQU010241784.1:22910-45867 GCA_032191745.1 Picea mariana | reverse complement strand
CCCCTTTGATGTCTCTTTCAAAATTGTATTTATACAAAGAGAATCATCAACCCTAGATGGTTGGTATTCTCCTAATCTTCTAGGTGCTAACAGTTACAAAATACAAAATTCGAGCCATTTTGCTCGGTTAATTTTTACTTTTCTACCAATTGGAAAAAAATGAGCACACATGCATTACTTCATCATTTATTTGAAACACTTCCTTCGCTCAGTCCCAAACACTCGACGCACCTATCTAGAACCTACACCAAAATTATGGAAGGTTCTGAAGTGTCCTTTGATTCAAACACATATAACTTCCTCTGAATTTTAGGTAGCCTGTCTTTGATCTTTCCCTTGTCAAACTTTGTCAAATACAACTGTAGATTTGGCTTTATTATCCACCTATCCATTTGGGTGGTTTCAAGTTGCTTCAATTGTGAAATCTTGAGTTGTGCTTCATCCCAACTCTCCTTGATATGCAGTTGATTCCTCACAACATTGATCTATCCTAATATCCCAGGACAATCACCTTTTCCAATGCCCAACATTTTTGTATCTAGCTGATCAAACACTTCTTCACATTCTTTCCTAACTTCTCTTGCCATTTTCCTGCTTTCGTTAATATTGGTCTCCCATGTTTTTAACATGATGTCTCCCCTAATCTGTTCTTCTACAGTTAGCTTTGGGATTGCTAGTACTTCCTCTCTAGCCGAAAATGCTATTTCCTTTTGAAAAACAACACGAGCTATTGTGGCCTCTTTTTCCTTTAAAACCATACTATCCAATGAGTGGCTTACTTCCAGGAAGTATTTTTGAACAATCTCTATTTTAGAAAGCATGTTTTGTTGTTCCGCTTGTATTTTGTCATGCACCTCTAGTGCTTGGGCTTGAAATTTTGTTATATTCACAACTTGTCCTTCAAAGGATTTCAACTCAGCCTATAGTTGTCTCACTAATTCCTCTTGCCGAATAACCTGTACCTGACTTATTTGCATCTGCTTGTTTGCTTCATATAAACTAGACTTCAACAATTGCATTTCCTGCTTGTCAGCAGTCCTGGCATTTTCAACTCTTTGATTTACCTCCTCTCAAATATTATTTTTTGTGTGCCTTATTTGGTCCTGCAACTGAGCTATCATTTGATTTTTCTGCTTCAACCTTGTTTTCAAATATTCAACTGAGAATAAATTGGTAGTTTCCAAATATCCCATAGAGCTTGCTACTTCTGTGGGGAAGTCTTCCTCTTCTAGGCTTTTCCCATCTACGAGCACTATGTGTTTCTTCAGCATTGTTCCTTCTCTCAGATGCATTTCCTGTTTTAGTATTGTCTTTCTCTTCTTACTGAAAAAGTAGTCAGAGGGAGGTATATATTCTCTAGAGATAGGAGTAAGGTCACTTGCATATATGACTTCTAGATGAGGAGTCCCAAAAGTTGATTGTAAAGGATTCAATGATGTAATAGGGCTACCCAACTCTGTAGATTGATTTTCTCCTATTGTTTTAGAGACATTAGTAGTAATAGTTGATGATAAAGGAAGAATCGTTTGACTCGACTTTGAAGGAGTCTCGGATTTGGAGCTCGTTTCATACCCTAGATTCTTTGATTGTGAAGCTTCTTCTTTTTTTGAAGATGCTTCAGTCTTCTCTAAATTTTCTTCTGCAGTCCCTTTATCATGAGCCTCTGATCCTAAACCTAGGGGAATACTTCCTTGAGCTAGAGGAGGGGTTGTTTATTCTCCCTGTAGAATCTTCGGCAAACCACTTCACCTGTGCTTCTGGAAAGTCAGAAAGCTAGTCTGTAGGTCGAGTGATAATTCCTGAACTCTGTCTAAGATTTCCTCATAGGTTCTGGCTCCCTTGAACATGTCGTCATAGGGAGAATCTTCATGTTCATACATCTTCATATTGCAATGAGTAAGATGATTTCCTACAATTTGATAAGGGTCATGTTTTCTGAGTTCAAGATCTACCAATTTGATGTCTTCTAGTGCTACAGCTTCAACCTTGGAATGACCAAAGTTAAGCAGTGAACACTTCCCAATCTGTACATGAAAAAGTGGCCAGAACTTCTTCTGACATGCTTTCAATTCTGTGTCGATGCCACCTGTTATTATTTGGTAGGCCACCTCCCTGCACACTAGTCTGTCGAGAAGGAATTTAGGAAGTACATGAGGAGGAATCTAGCACCCAAAAACCCTGACATGGGAGAAACCCTCTTTTATAAACCAATCTACAATCACCTTGAGGTTTCCCACGATTGACTCTGAAATACGAGGGGGTGCATAACCATACAAAATTTGGTGCAAAGGTATCACCACGTAGTGACAGATTTCATAAAAGAAATCTTTAACATTCTCCTCCCATAGTTTAGAATGATAAACATGAATGGGCTCTGTGCAGGTTGGGTTCTAGCTCCAATTCATTGAGGGGAAATGAGTCATGTAATAGATAACATCCATAATATATGCAGACATGTAAAAATATGCAGGTTGTCCGTTCGATTTCATCGTTTGGTACTCTGCAATCTCCTTAGTTAGATTATTTGACAAAATTTTACCCCAATTGAAACTGTAACCCTCGGCTACTTCGTGTATAAGTGGCACCCATTCTGCAAGGAAATGGGTAGGGTTTTTCTTCCCGAAAATTCTACATAGCATCAAATCTATATAAACCATGTATTCATTTAACAGAGTTGTGGTATAATTTCCATGAGTATCAGCTCTAAATCCCTTTGGAATTCCCCACCATTCTTTGATTATAGTGGTATATGTTTGATCGAATTTTGAACACTCCTTTCTTTGAAATTCTACTACGAATTTGGAATTATAAATGTATTTATAAGTAGGGGGCAGTTTATACATTACTTGGATATGCTTGAGTCTGAACAAGCTGACGATGACCCCTTGGTTGTTTAGAATGCTTTTCGTCTGAATGTCAGTTTTCTCTAAAGCCCATCTTATCATGTCATTGTATGGCACGAGTCTCGGCTGTGTGGCTATTTTTTGAATCTTAGACTCTGCTATGTCTCTGAGTTTATTTTTTTTCCTTTCATTTCCAAAATCGTTGGGGCAATTCCTAATCTCATAGTCTAAAGTTTCAAAAATCTGCCTCCAAGATTTGACTGAATCCACAGCATGCGGTGTAGTGTCGAATATAACATCTCCATCTGGATTCGAGCTTTCACCTGCCTCCTCACTCTTCTTGGGTGGTTTTCTGGGTTCTATGATGTTTGTGCTAAAATGAAAACATGTTGCAGAGAAAAATGTGTGATTTCTTCTGAGTATAACTCGCTTCTATTCTGAAAATAAGAATGAAATTCAACATAACAAACCTTTATTAACCTTTAACCTGCCTTAAAATTAGCATACCAATACAGGCGATAAAAAATAAATTCTTTAATGGGGATGGTACGCTTGGAGATACACACTTTATGTCAAAACATATCTTCATTAATCCATTATAGATACTGCCACATATCGACGATTCAAAAATGGGATTTCGAAAGGCATGTCATCGAAAACTCAGAATAGAGAAACACGAAAAGTTACTTAAGACCCTTAATGCTTGTTTTAAAAATAAGTTAATTACGGCTAAGCGCTTAATTTTTTCGAGACATCGTGTTTCGGAGTTTCAAGTATCGTGTCCCCAAGAGGCATGAAAAAAGTAAATCCTGAAACATGAAACTGCAATGGGATTTATTTAGGCATTAATCACTTGTTTTAACCCTTTAATTAATCATTATCAGGGGTTAGTCTTTACTTTTCGTGGACTGGAGTATCGGGACTCCAACGACTCTTTATCGCAAGAAATCCCGAATCGTGAAATCGCGATGGGATTTATTATCATTAAACCTTCTTACTTCTTAATAAACATAGCATCAGCTTTTAAGAACTTCGTGAATTCGGTAATCGAGGTTTAAGGAGACTCAAGTTTGACTCTTTGATTTCTTGAATTTTGACTCATTAACGATCTTTTAAGTATGTTTTAAACCTTAATTAATCATGATTAAAAGATATTTCATGAAAATTGTGTCAGGACATTTGAAATGTTGCTTAAGTTGAGATGGCTGAAAAATAACATGTGAAAGGCTTAGAAGGTCGTTAACGTTTTTAATTATTACTCTAAAATCTGTTCAATTCCTTTTAAAAAATCACTTTTTCGAGACTTCGATACCCGTACTTTGGGGTTGTCATTAAAAATATACTTTGTGAATATCCGAACCTCGAAACCAAAAAATCCCGAAAGACCTTTTGACCCCCTTTTTAGAGCTAAGGGCGACTCTGTAACTAGAGAAAAAGGAGATTTGGATTTAGAGAAGAAAAATAAACTTTGTTTCAACATAGGCTCCATCTAGGGATCTTGTCTCCTTGCAGGACAAGAAGAACAATAGACCACGTGCCTTTATTGGGCAAATGGAGTCATTAGTTTGGTTTGACCAACCTCTGTTCCAGGTACAGTGAAGACTTCCCTTCACCATGACCTTGTGTAAAGAACCTAAAGAGAAAGGCCACTAAGGGTACCAAATATAATAATGATGCCTGGGGAAATAGTCAACAGTCTGATATACACGCAAAGGCAGGGTATATGAGCCCAAAATAGACTTGAGAAGGCCCGCACATGGTTGTTTCCTCAAGTGACCCCCAATAATACGCACAATCACTACACCAAGACCAACAAAGCAGGGTTATTCACTTTGTTGGTCTTAATGAGACCTCATGATTGACCATTGTTCAAGAAGGGCTTCCTAGGACAAAATGTAGTAAATGTATTTCACCGCTCCCTAACACAAGATTCTATGTTTGTTTTACATCTTTGTAAAGTTATCCTTTCAACTTATTCCACATCCCTACAACCTAAGCTAATGTAGATTTACTACCAGAAAATGTAAAAATGTTTGATAAATTTTATAAGAGTTTGATTTTTAAGGTTGTTGTTCACTCAAGTGTGTGAAAGTGAAACTTATGATGTTAAGACTTGACTCCAACATAATGCAAAATAATGATATGCAGTTCTTTCTTTCAATGAATTTTATGTACGGGATGGAGAAGAGGTTCAACTTTCTTCAATAAGACACTCAATTCCCAAATACAATCAACCTATCTACACTACCCAAAATAAATAATGCAACTATCTTCTTTGTTTGATCCTAATAAAATAAATGAAAATCCTTTAATGCTCTACTACTTTCAATTAAACGAAAAGAGTCAGATGCAGATGCGAAAGACACAAAACAAAAAGGGCTACAAAAAAAGCATGCACTCAAAGAAATGAGAATTTAAAGAAAACAAGCAGGAGATAACATGTTCTAACAAGAACTAAGGATTCAATAATCAACAAGAATTCAAGGAAAACAAGAAATTTTATAGAAGAATCCAAGAAAAGACAAGGAGAAAGAGAAATCACTCAAATTGTCCCAACAAAACAAGCAGCAAGAAAGAGAAAATTCACAATTCTGAAAATGTTTCAAGCTCAAGTCAAGACAATAGGGAGTGATAAGTACCAAATATCAACCCAAACAAATCCAAAAACCAAAATAGATACTCTAGGCAAAGACCTCTGCAAAACAAACTGTGGAAATCTAAGCAGAAAAAGGCAGAAAAACCTCCAAGAAAGAGACTAGCGCTATAGAGATTTGTAAATAACTGCAGGGGAGTTCTAATTGGATATCAATGCTCTATGATGCACTACATGGGAGTGCTATCCTTCCTAGAAATTCAAAACAGAGCCAAAAAACTCAGAAAAACTCACCCATAATTCACAGAAATTGGTGAAAATGCTAGTGAAGATGGGAGAAAGGTAATGGATCATGAAAAAAAAATGAAAATGATCTAAAAGGTGGGAAAACTTCAGGGACAATCCAAGTAAAGAAAAATAAATTTCGATCCCCAATGGAGTCACTAATTTCTGTTGTTGGAAAATTCCCCTGTGGATAGGTGAATATCCTCTTGGATTCTAGACCCCTATACCAACACAGAAAACATAGAAAATGGACACTAAAATCCCTGTGAATTCAATTACCTAATCAGAAAGAGAAATATAAGGAATAAAATGTGATGCACCTTATTCCGTAGTTCTTCCTTGCTGCCTCCAATCTAAGCTTGAACTCCAAACTCTTCAGCACCACTTGATACAATCTGCAATGCAATGAACAACAAAAGACAAAGAACCTCTACTCTATTCTACAAGATTAGACTAATAAAATTTATTTTTCAAGATTTACAATCATATGAAACAATACACAATCTTTAAGGGAATAGGCCAAGTAATATTAATGAGAACTTTTAAAGAGATACTTCCAATTTGTAGATGAAGTTGCAATAGCCTCTCCAAGTCCTCCTCATCCAACCCTTGCATGATGCTCGCAAGATCATAACCAAAAGCCTTCTCCGAAGATCGTAGGTTTGATACCTCTAATCTTCTTCTATCTCTCCTCCATGGAAATCCTTCATTGATAGGATTTGGAGGCTTAACCTCCATGGAGAATATCACTCATAAGATCCACTAAAATGGGATCTCCAAAATATTTAGGGAGAAAATATCTCTTATGGATTTTAGGGAGGAAATATCTCTCAAGGATTTTAAGGAAGAAATATTTAAACCTTCCATAAGATCCTCAACCTCCTCTAAAAAATAGGAAACCAAATGTGAGGTGGATTCTCACACTAAATTAATTTTCTTTTCATGAATATTAATAATTAATTCATGTGCACATAGTATTTGGACCTTCATATAATATATTTCTCCTCCACATTGACTAGGGATTGTGACATATATTATTTCTTGGTGTCGTGGTGTATGTGACGCTTAGCAAGGTGTATATGAGACTTTTACGACACTTGCAACACTTAGGGAGAGGTACCTAGGTGTGAAAATTTGATGTGTAATAGTGATGTTATGACTCAGTAAGTAAAATAAATGAATATGAATACAATGCAAATTCCTAACTTCAATTCCCAATAAATGATATCTTTTTCAAAATGCAATTCTCAATTTAGTTCTACAATTCCAAATAAGATGCAATCCTTCTTTACATGTACTAAGATCAATGATAAAAACTCAAAATATCAAATGCCAACAATGTAAAATGCCTAATAGTTTTGTATTTTCAATATAAAGGAATGAAAATGCAAGGAATGAACAATAGATTGATATAAAAACTCGATTGTATGTAAACAGAGATAAACCAAGTAGGATATCAAGGAGAAAACACCGAGCCCAAGTTGAAGGAAAAACAAATGGAAAGAATGATGAGAAAGGCACCGCCCAAAAATTCAACAAAAGAAACATTTCCTATCATTCCAAAGACACTTAACAGTCATAATAGAGACCCAAGAAGACTCATCAACCATTAAAACCTACCCGACAACCATCAAACCCAACAACCAAGAAACAAAGGGTGATGTACATGACTATTCAGGGGAAAAGTATGTATATACGCTTCTTGCAGAAGGACAACACGCGTATTTACATGAATGTCAGGTAAAAACTTGTGTATATGTGTGAAAACACAACTAGGCTAAGGAGGACTCTAAGAAAATCAGACTCAGAATGAACAGAGTCTGTCAAGAAGTCATACGAAAAGAAAATCAATACAAATGAGAGCAATCTAAGGAGAAAAACACTCCAAACCTTGAAAAAGAAGATTCTATCCCCATCACGGTCACCAATTTTGTTACGAGGAAAATATCTCTATGGCTAGGGGTAAACCACAATAGACAAAAATGACTGCAGAAATCAACTATAATCTCAGGTATGTTATATAAACAAATATGCTAGCAAGACAAGATAAAATTCCTACCTCTTCCAGACGTTCGATGAAGTCCAACGTTGATCACTTGACTCAAATCAATACACCTGCAACTTATCCTCAACAACCAATAAACACAAGCATATGGTGATAATATATAATGTTAGCACATTCAATAACATAATCCATCAACATTCATAAAAAATATGCCCATGGAATAATAATTCAAATTTTTGCAAGATATTAATTGGACGAGAAAATAATATTTCTGTCAAAATGTAATCAATAGAAGTGAATGAATTACAAACTTCCATGTCGGCATGGTTTGGAACCGAGAAACTAAGTCCCTTCCAGTTGGGCCTCCACCACTTCAATCCTCCACCGAAGGCAAGCTCATATAAGAGATACGATGAGGTTCTCAATCATGTAGGAAAGAGCTTGGGGGTTGAACAATGTGTTCAGACTTAAAAGGACAAAGGGATGCTGACACAATATGAAGTGAATAATTTCTAAAGAGTAACTTTGCTCTCAAAGTTGAATTCTTCTCCTTTTTTCCATAGCTCAGATTTGGCCCATTTGTATCCTTCAAGTGGAACTGAAGGGTTGATTCAGAATGTTTCCAGTATATGGAAGGCCAAGGATCATGGATCTTGTGACATGACATGGAAACCCGACACCATTTTTTAATTTTGGGCACAAAACCTGATGTACACAGGTTGTAGTGGTGAAACCTACGTATACACATGTTGTACAATAGGTAGGGCATGTATATGTGGGAAAATAATGTTTTTAGCTATGGCATTTGTAAAAAGGGACTTTAAGTCTGCATAGGGAAATGGAGAAAGGCCTTCTGTTCAACTTTGCATAGGGTGAGGCAAATCTTTCTATAACATATGTTGCTGCTACAGAGGCTAGTAAAGAAATGATTTGGTTATAAAGGTTTATGGAGGAATTGGGAAAGAAGCAGGAGAATAGAATGTTGTACTATGGCAGTGAGAGTGTCATTCATCTTGCAAATAACTTAGTTGTCCATTCAAATACTAAGAATATACATCTCAAGTACCATTTCATAAGATCCGTCTTAGAAGATGGAAATTTGAAGTTGGAAAAGATACGTACTAGCCAGAATCCTGCAGACATGTTAACAAAGGGAGTAACCAGGGGGAAAATGAGTTCCTTATTAGCTTTAGTTGGCCTTCAAGCATGAAGGTGAAGATGAAAAAAATTTCAACTACAAGTTGGAATTATAGTCCAGCAGGTACAAAAATAGTGGAGTTGTTGTGATCAGTCTCTAAGTAGAAGATTGTTGGTTGTGGATCCTAATTATCTTCCTGATTAAGAGGTCATTTTTTTCATCTTTGTTTATACCCCATGAATATTGTACACCCCTCCACGCGGGGGTGTTGCAGGGGTGTATTTCCCCCCCTGCAAGGTCTGGGGAGATCATCCCCCCAACGGGGGTTTGGGGGTGAAGCCTCCGAAGGAAAACATTGCCTTATAAATGTATATTGTAATTTCATAGTCAATCTTCACCATTCATCATTAAGTCATAGATATGACAATAGAGATTATGTTAGGTTTTTTTCCTTAGAAGGAAACCCTCTTTTATGTGGATGTTTGTGTGTGCAAATATTGTATTCTGAGAGAGGAGACTATGAGAAAAAAGAAGAAGAAGTTACAATGAGTGTGTTGTAGGTTGTATCCCTTAATTTTATTGGATAATAAAAAGGAAGGACCTGTAAATTTCTCTGGTGGATGTAGCCCACACTAGGTGAACCACGTATATTTGTGTCTCTATTGTATTGTGTATCTTCTGTGTTTTATTTCTGCATTTGTCTTATTTTATTGCTCTGCGATCCTGTTTTTCTAAAAATCTCATTTCCAAGGTCATGCATCTTATTTGTGTCATGTTAGTGTATCGTAATTTAAGCCTATCACCTATAAGTTACTAGTTTGGTGACTAATCAATTATCCTGCCATTATAATTGGTAAGTGGTGGGGTAATAATTATTTTTATCATTTTGTAGTTAATAATTATTTGTTTATTTTTATTTAACTTTCAATATTAAATTCTTAAAGTGAATTAAAGTAAAATAATAAATATAAGGTAAATATCGAAATAAAGTATATGTAAACATTAAAATTTAAAAGTGGGCCCTCCATTTCAAGATTTTTGGTAATGGACTCGAACCTATAGGACCTCACATCGAGAAAGTGGAATTTGAGGTGTTTTCGAAATTTTTGGAGGCTTATTATTTTTTAAGCATGTCAACATTGCATTGTCATCTAAGTGACATAAGTGACACACCTAACATAAGCACCATACTCTCACACATTAGAAATGCACTTACACATATAATTCACATAGTGATTCACAAAAGAAATGAACCAACACACATAAGAAATGCACCAACCAAATAAGTAATGCACTGGGGCACATAAGCATCATGTCTAACATAAGAGACATACACGTGCACGTAAGTGAAACACCTAAAATAAGCAATGTACTTGTGCATGTAAGAGACACAAACACACACATAAGAGACAGGTCTATCATAAGTAACACACTTATGCAAATATGTGATGCACCTAACATATAAACAAGATGATCACATGCATAAATTATGCACTTATGCACATAAAGTGATCCATTGAACATAAAATGACACACTCGTGCACATTAGTGGAATACCTAACATAAGCGATGCACTTATGCATATAAGAGACACACTCACACACATAATAGACATGCCTAACATAAGTGACACATTTACACACATATGTGATGCAACTAACACATAAACGATGTGCTCACTTGCATAAATGGTGCACTTGCAAACATAAAGTGTTTCATCTAACAAAAAATGACACACTCATCACATAAGTGACATTCTCATGCACATAAGTGACACACCTAACATATGTGATGCACTAATGCACAAAATAAATGCACTAATACACACAAGAAATCCACCAACCATATAAGAAATGCTCTCATGCACATATGAAATGTGCCTAACATAAGCAACACACTGACTCACATAGGCATGCACACAACATAAGCAACACACTCAATCACACAAATGACATACCTAACATAATTGATGCTCTCACACAATTAAGTAACACACTCACATGCATAAGAAACACACTCATGCACATAAGTGACACACCTAATACATAAGTGGCACATGAATGTATCCCCAAGGGTTAGCTCAAGCGGTCATGAACTACATGTGATATCTCTCCCACAAGTTGGGGAGGTGATAAGTTTGAATCTCTTGATCCCCTTGAGGCAATGTGATTGGAACTTCAGCATCAATGGTTTACCCTCATTACCACCCATCGATTATGGTGAAGTCTTTGATGGTTTCCCATGCTTGGTTATAAAGGGAAGAAATGACACACAAATGAAATAAGCGAGGCACGCATGCACATAAGTAACATACCTAACATAAGTAATGCATTGGTGCACATGAGTGGTGCACCAATGACACAAATGATGCACTCACACACATAGAATACATGCTAATAGAATTAATGCACACACACACACACACACACACATAATAAACACATTCATGTATATAAGTGATGCACTCACACACATAATAGATGCAATCATATATATAATAGAAACACTCACACACATAATATATGGAATCACAAACATAATAAATGCACTCTCACACATAATAGATGCAATCATATACATAATAAATGCACTCACATAAACGACACATGTGTGCACATGCACACACACACACACATCACAAGCAATGCACATGTATTCTCACTCATGTGTGCGTGAGTGTGTTGCTTATGTGTTTTTAAGTGCATCATAGATATGCATGGGTGTGTCACATATGTGAGCATGAGAAACACACCCACACATAAGAGATGCACTCACGTCTAACCCACATACCCACATAAGTGACATACTCACACATAATCCATGTACTTACACATAATTGACACACTCATACACTTAAGCAATGCACACACGCATAAGAAATCCACTCACACTTAAGTGATGCACTCACAAACGTAAGAAATTATCTTACACATAAGAAACACATCGACACACTTGACCCACACACCCACATAAGTAATGCACTTACTGATGCAGGGGCATTGAGCAAATCTCTTGCTTAGATTTCTATAAGTCTAAAATTCATGTTTTTTTAGAAAATATTTGAATTCGAATTTCAGTTGTAATAGATTAGGGAAAATAAAAAGAAGAGATTCTATCTCTTTATTAAGTGATAGTTCAAATCAAGTTTGGTTAGTAGTTGAGTGGAAGTAGGATCATTCAGATTTCCTACTCAAAATAGAAACTCGGATCCTATTGTTTTGTATCTCAGATTTCTGATATTTGTAATAAAAATCTGAACTCAAGTTTGTCGAGGGCTGGATTGGAGAGTGTCAAGGTCCAGTGAAAATTAATGAAATAACTTGTATTTTTCATTCCCACGATTTTGGTTCGTGTCACTTGTTAATGGATGAAATTTTGTGTTCCTTGTTTTCTTGATTAGGATCAAACCCTTGTGTGCTTTCTCGGAAGTCATTCCAATGTGTAAGTGCGTGAATAACTCGTGAAGGAATTGGAAGATCTCATCATGATTGTTTTCAAAGTGGAAAGACGTGGGTTGCAAGGATGCATTTTATTCTTGGCGAGTTGATTTATGGAGCAATTGGTATTGATTCAATGATATGAAGCTTGGTGAAATAGTGTTTAACTATTTCAATTAAATTCCCCTCCTCTTCAAGTCACGAGGTTGCTATAGCAAGGGGCGCCACAATGAAGTGATTGCTTTGTTTTCTTTGAGTTGATCAAAACCAATTGAATCACCCATATTTGAAGTAATGTTTTTTTTGGATAGCATGGAGAGGTGGATTGTGTTAAATTATTCCATCATCAATCGAGTGGAAAAGGAAAATAATAATAAAATCGTTGTCTTCATGTCTTATAGCATGTATTTTTATAGTTCTGTGGACTTTTATTTGGTATATATTTTGAAATCATTTGAAGTTGATTTTTAATGAATGGATACTTAAATAGATGTTTGGAAATGTTGATTGCAACCATATTGAGGCCTGATCACAGACAAAAGAAATATGAAATAGAGTTTAACTTTGGAACAAAAGTTATTAAAGACCTAACATTTGTGAGCACAAATTTGTTGAATAGTTAATTTATGAATTGACTGTGATTGTGGAAAACTCGGTTGGTTTTGTGAGTTTGGAACAGAGAGGTTTTATTTTTTGCATGAAAGGTAAAATTTAATTTTCCCCTACACCAAGATTGGTATCAGAGTGGACTTCAGTTGAAAGTAAAGCTAGCCCCACAAGTGATCTGTTGTGCCAAGAGATTGCATTTAGGGTCGAAAGAGTTCGAGGTGGACAAGGAAGAAGTCGTCAACCTATTTCCAATGCATAAGTGATGGAAGAGGTGAGAATTATGCGGGAAAGGGTGGAGGCTATGGAAGTAGCCAGAAAACAAGATCCTGAAGTTGGGGATATCAGTGAGTCAGAAGAGGAATCTCCTAAGGAAGGAGAGAGAGAAACAAAGGAAATTGTATAAATGAGAGTCATTAAGTTAATCCTAAGTTCTAGTTCAAGGCCAAAAGTTGAGATACTGACATATAGTGGCAGTCTAGAGCTAGAGGAGTTGATAGATTGGATAACTTCCTTAGACAAGTATTTTGACTACAAAGAGGTGAACGAGGATAAGCAAGTGAATTTTTTTGTTACAAGGTTGAGAGGCCACGCAACCTTATGGTGGGATGGGGTGCAAGAGGAAAGGAAGCACAAGAACAAAGCCAATATTAAGAGCTGGAGTTGAATAGTGGACAAGTTAAAAGGTAAGTTCCTACCCAAGAACTATGAATTGATTTTGTTTAGGAAAATGAAGGGCATATAGAGGACACATAGGAATTATACATGGTAAATATGAGAGAAAGGTATATAGAGGACACCCTTGAGAGAGTTGTTAGGTATATTTGGGTTGAAATTTGACATACAAGATGAATAAACTTACTTCCATTAATATCTATTGAGGATTCTTATTAGGTGGCATTAAAAGATGAAGAAAAGTTGGCAATAAAGAAACAAGGAAAATGTAGAGGCATTTCCAAAGGGAGAGGACAACAAAAAGGAAAGAAACATGTTAAACCTAGTATTTCTGAGAAACAAGAACAAACTAGAACCAAATATTTTTGAGGAAGAAGGTTTACTTCAAGAGGAAGAGGTAGAGAAAGATATTACCAATTTGGATGCTACAAATGTGGTAATTTAGGCCATATTTCATGGGACTGTCCGGAAAATGCTACAAAACAGAGAAATGTACAAATTGTGCAAGTTGAAAATGAAACCAAAGAAGATGAAGCACATGTTGAAGTCCCATAAATGAGAGAATCTCTACTGATGAAAAGGGTATTGTTGAAGACAAATAAATAAGTGTGTGAGCCACCTCAAAGAAGTAACTTGTTTCAAAAAATATGTAAGGAGAAAGGTAAGTGCTGCAAATTAATCATTGATAATGGCATCACTAACAATTTAGTCTCTGCAGAAATGGTGGAAAAGTTGGGGCTAAAAAGGATGCCACAACCTAATCCATATAAAGTTTATTGGCTACAGAAATATCACCAAGTGTTAGTGAATGAGAAATGCATGGTAGAGTTTCATATTGGAGGGTACAATATCAAGTGTTGTGTGATATAATGCCCATGGAAGTTTTCCATTTTCTTCTTGGAAGACCCATGAAATATGACAGAAATGTAAGTTATGATGGAATAAATAATACTTACATTTTTTAGAAAGAGGGAAATAATCACACCCTCATACCCTTGAAATATGAAAAAACTGCAGAGATGATCAATACAAAAGTGTTGTTGGTTAATGGAAAGGAGTTTTGAACCAGATCTAGGAAGAAGAGGTAAACTTTTCTTTGATTGGAACACCTAGAGTTATTTTAACCAATACAAGGTTAGATGATTTACTAGTAGAAGTTCATAATTTGTTGAATGAATATGTTGATATTGTAGTAGGTGACTTACAAAATGAATTTCCACCAATTTGAAGAATAAGTCTTCATATAGATATGATTCATGGAGCAAGCCTACCAAATAAAGCATCTTACAGAATGACACCAACCGAGAACGAAGAGATCAAAAAACAAGTGGGAAAGTTGTTAGAAAAAGGATTGGTCAAAGAGAGTTTAAGCTCATATGTTGTGCCCACAGTTTTGAGCCCAAAGAAAGGTGAAGAGTGGAGAATGTGCATCGACTCCATATCCATAAACAAGATCACCGTCAGTTATAGATTTCCTTTACCATGCATGGATGATTTGATGGATTTTATAAGTGGTATTTTCAGAAATTGTTTTAAAGAGTGGATATCATCATATTAGGAAAAGGGAAGAAGATGAATGGAAAAAAACCTTCAGAACTAATGATGGATTGTATGAATCATGCCTTTTGGTTTGACTAATGCACCTAGTACATTCATGAGACTCATGAATGAAGTGTTGTTTTTCTTCATATGAGATGAGATATGATTTATTATTATAATGATGAGTTTTCCATATATAGAGAACATATGGTGACCCTCCATGAAATAATGCATCCCTTGGATAATCAATAACTATTTATTATTATCATTTATTTATTATATATATTATTTAATAATCAATAATTGTATTATTAATTATTAATTTAAGATAATGTCTTCCCGATGTTGACGAAACATCAACACTCCCTCTCAACAAAGAAGACATTCTGCATCATGCCAATCTTATCTCTTAAGTATACAAACTTCACCCTAGACTCATGACACTTATCTGTCAATATTGGGAGATGTCTCTATCCTGCCTAAACCGAGGGAAAACTCTTTCTGCGTCTCTCCCTCTAAGACAATTGACTTTCTCTGAGATCAAAATCACTCTGGGTCTGCATGTGATAACATCTATCATTTTGAGTCTTTATCATTCCTTGTCAAATCATCATGACTAGGAAAAATACCACACCAGGATCATTCACCATAGGTACACACATGTGAGTGAATGTCAACTCGATGCTAACTGACACGTGGAAAGCACCTCAACCACCTCGATTCCATATTATTCCTTGTCATGATCAAGTAAGGACTACGCTTGGGCCCATTTACCACAAGTACACCTTTGTGATAAGTGTATACTATATCCCTTGGTCTGCATCCCATTCTAGGAGAAGGTTCATCCGATGTTGAAACATCAACACTCCCTCTTAGCTAGGGAGGTATCTTTCCATAGTGGTACACAAATATTGTCTAGTGGTACAAAACCACTGCTAGTAGCACACAGTTACTATCTAGTTACACACAATCACTACCACCGGTACACAACCACTATAGTAGTACAAAACTATTAGCCAGAGACACACAATCTCCACCAATGGTACACAACCACCGCAGTAGCAAAAGTTTTGTCACACATGGCACTCCCATGTTGACTTATAGAGGCTAATCCTTCTAGAAACACTAGAGTCAACTCCCCATAGTGTGTGACGTCAAGGTCAACTCCCTTGACATGTGCTCATGTGCTCTCCACAAGAGATGTGTCCTCATGTGATCTCCATAAGGGAAATTGGGCTATAAGCCCAAACCCGCTTATCCCTTCTCGAAAACGTTTCCTCACAGATCAACTCAAATCAGTCACTCAGGAGTACGATCTGGAGAATTTCTGTCACACATGGAACTCCCATGTGGAATTCTAGAGGCTACTCCCTCTAGAAACACTAGGGTCAACTCCCCATAGTGTGTGACATCAAGGTCAACTTCCTTGACATGTCCTCATGTGCTCTCCACAAGGGACTTTTGGATATAAGCCCAAATACACATATCCCTTCTATAATAAGTGTCCCACTTATCCCTTCTCATATAAGTTTCCTCACAGATCAACTCAACTCAGTCAGAGAAGAGTATTATCTGGAGAATGTCTCAGGAAATTGCAAACATCAACACTCCCTCTCAGTGAGGGAGGCATTCTCTTCCATGTCAAGTCTATCACATAAGTACTCTAACTTCATCCTAGTTTGGTAAGAACATTAGAAATCTACTCATTTGTAGGAAGGTACTGCACCAGTAATTCCTTTATCTTCACCATCTATTGGATGTAATGATACTTGATCTCAATGTTTTTTTATTTTTCATGAAACAATGGGTTCTCTGAGAGATTCACACAACTTTGGTTATCACAATGAATAATGGTGGAATCCATGACCTGTCCAAATAAATATACAAGGATCTTGTGAGGCCACACTGCTTCGCAGAATGCCACACTCAATGCAATGTACTTTTCTTCTACGGTGCTCAAACCAAAAGTGTGTTTCGTGCTACACCAAGAAACCATGCCAGATTCCAAAGTGAAGAAAGACCCAGAGGTGCTCTTCTTATCCACTGTGATCCCTACCGAATCAGAGTCAGTATGTCCCTGCAATATCATGCCAATACTAGAAGTATATCTCATACCATGTCCAATTGTTCCTCGTAGGTATCTCAACACATGCTTCACAAAAATCCAATATGTTTGTCTCGAATGACTCATAAACTGGCTAAGTGCACTCATTACATAGAAAATATCTAGTTTTGTGTTAACTAGATACATCAATGATCCAATCAGTTGTTTGTACAGGGTCAGATCAATCTCGTCGAAATCAAAAGAAGACACACTTAGTTTCTTTAGATCCATCACCATTGGTGTATCCATGGGCTTGTAGTTCAACATCCAAAACTTCTTCAATATCTCAATTGTGTACTTCCCATGACTCTGGAAGATCTCATTAGTTCTCTACCACACCTCTAGTCCCAAGAAGTAGTGCATCATACCAAGGTCCTTCATCTCAAACTCAGAGGTCAATGCATACTTGCATTCAATAATAAGGATCTATGCATCGGTGAGGAATAAATAATCAACGTAGAGGACCAAAATCAGGGACTCACCATTAACAGTCTTGTAGTATAGGTTGGGACCAACAAAATTTTGATAAATCCCAAACCCATAAAGTGTCCATTAATCCTTGTATACCAAGCTCGAGGTGCTTACTTGAGTCCATACATGTCCTTATTCAACCTGCACACATGAGACTCCTTCTCATGTATCATGAAACCATATGGTTGCTCAATGTATACTTCTTCCTCAATCTCTCCATTGATAAAGGTTGTCTTCACATCTATATGATGTAGTCTCCAACTCATGGATGCTACAAGGGAAATAATCATTTAGATAGAAGTGTTTCGAACAACATGAGAAAATGTCCCCTCATAATAAATTCCCTCCACCTGAGAGAATTCTCTAGCAACAAATATCGCTTTGTGCTTCTCGATGCTCCCATCAGCTGTGTGTTTGATATTACAGATCCACTTTGGAAGTCACTATAGAATTTCCCTATGGGACTCTATAACTGATAAACATTGAGACTAAGAGTAACTTCTCTACTCTGTTAGCAACTTCCCTCCTTTGGGGCTGCTCTCTGTGGAACTAACTCAACCACTCTCTCTCTACAATTTCTCTATCTGGAACTTGAGAGTGGCTCAATAAGTTCTCTCTCTGGAGATGGAGGTGACTCCTCCTCTATCTCTCCTCCCTCTGACATTGAAGGTATCTCTTCCTCCTTCTTTGGAGGTAACTCAATCTCTGCTCCCTTAGGATGTAGTATTGCCTCCCTCTCTGGGAGTGCCTCTAAATACACTAGAATTTCCTCTGCTATCTTGTATGATCCTTTATTTGAGGTGTAATAATCCTAGAGACTTCTTGTCTCAGAGCATCATGTATAGAAATGTCTCTCCTTGACATCATGTTGGAAGGTATTGCTCTCCATGTCAATCATCATCTTTCTCATTGAGGCCCCACATGCATCTTAACAACAGATCTTTGTGTCAATACTTTGGTGAGCACCTATGGATTCTGGTTACCAGTGAATGCATTCCCGTTAAATTTTATGTTGATAGGACCAAATAGTCTTCAAACCCTAATGAATTGATGCATTCATACTAA
The DNA here is from genome assembly GCA_032191745.1 of Picea mariana. Taxonomy (NCBI): domain Eukaryota; kingdom Viridiplantae; phylum Streptophyta; class Pinopsida; order Pinales; family Pinaceae; genus Picea; species Picea mariana. Next base: position 27,106 of record JASDQU010241784.1, on the reverse strand, counting down.
TATAGAGTCATTCATCATTACCTGGGAATGTCGGACTTTGTAATCTAGGAAAGTAGTGGTATCTACATTTATTTCCATTCATATTCTAGATCTCACCAGAGAACGATAAAGATTGTGCCCACCTCTATTGGAATACTCAATATGCTCTAACACATGGTGGATCTAGCACTTCAACCCTTTTCTTAAGGGATATCCACTACTTCTACTTGGACTACTGGACTAGCACACATTTGGCAACAAGCCACAGTTCCCTTGAAGGGTATTCACTTACCCACTATGGTCATTCTCAGGTTTCCAATTATTATCACACCAACACAGGACAGATCAAGTTGTTATAAAGTGTCGAGAAAGAAGATGAAGTTGGCCTTCAACAAGAGGTCCCACCCTCCCAGTTTGACTAGTTTGTTGTTGTTCCTCGGTTTATGAATATTGTGCTTACATGTGAAATCAAGGTGTTGGTATGAATAGTGTAACCCAAACTGGGAGCATTCTTAGCATAAGCTTGGTTTGTTCTACTTGGGTTACCGGGCACAACTTCCATTCACTGGTTCATCCATCCTCTATTGCTGCTTTGTACAAAAATATCCAAATCGGAGTATGAGAAATGGGGAATTTTCCTTTAGCAACATACTCTTTGGGGTCCACTTCATTAAGTTTAGTGGGATCTGACGGTACATTAACTCTCCATTTACAAGCAATTGCAACAATTAGTTGCGCCATGCAATTGAATGGATTCCCATTTTGAACTTTGTGTCTGTAAAATGGAGTAACTATTAGGAATAGTATGAAAAATATGATCAATCTCGTAGTGGGAATCGCATAACCCAAATTGAATCCCACACAACCTTGGATATATATCAGAAAACTCTCTGCAAATAAATTTCCCAAAAACACACTAAATATCCACCAATTGAAGGAGGCCTTCTAACAATTTTCCTTGGGAAAATATTCATTGAACTAATCTGCACCGATGGTGGAGATGTTGGGCTTTGTACCTCCAGTTCCTACAACAAGAATGTACAAAGGAAAGTAGAAAATCCCAATATGAAACTTAGATGCTTTCTCACATAAGTTGGAGTCTGATTTGCACTATGGTGGCCTCAGATATGGAAATGAAACAATTAATTTCAAAACCAAAAAATCATATTCACCTCATTTTCAAGCATACAGTCACGTTCTATATCTTTGATACTAATCTATTCCCCATAGGCCTTTCATTTTCCTAGGCATTCTAGTTACAAAGTCAAGCACAGTTCTATCTAGGATAGCATTTTGTGTTTTTGTAAGTTTGATGTGGTTATACTAGAGAATTTGGCTTCTCTCTTCTTAAGATCATAGGTACTTCTCTCAACACATAACTCTTCTCAAAAGGAAAGTTATCTCTCATTTTTCCTAGGCCCTTTTATCAGGGAGTCAAGCCCAGTCCTATGTTGATACCATGTTGTGTTTCTTCATATGAGATGAGATATGATTTATTATTACAATTATGAGTGTTCCATATATAGAGAATATATGGTGACCACCCATGAAAGGATGCATCCCTTTGATAATCAATAACTATTTATTATTATGATTTATTTATTATATATATTATTTAATAATCAATAATTATATTATTAATTATTAATCTAAGAGAATGTCTTCCCGATGTTGTCCAAACATCAACATGAAGTCCTTAAAGAGTTCATAGGAAAGTTTTTTATTGTTTATCTTGTGATATTATTATGTTCAGTCAAACAAAGAGGAACATCTTAGGCACTTAAACTTGATTTTGAAGAAGTTGCATCAAGAAAATCTCTTGATAAATTTGAAGAAGTGTTATTTTATGAAAACATAATTAGTTTATTTGGGATTTGTAATTTCACAAGAAGGTTTGAAAATGGATCCAGAAAAAGTGAAAGCCATCAAAGAGTGGCCTTCCCCATGAAATATCTTTGAATTCAAGATTTTTCATGGGTTAGCAAGATTCTATAGGAATTTTATCATAAATTCCAGTGGTATATGTTCTCCGATAGTTGAAACTATCAAGAAAGAGAATCATCCTTTTAGGTGGACAACATCAGCTGAAAGAAGTTTTAAATTGTTGAAGGAGAAGATCACTGAGAAGCCTATATTAGCTCTCCTAGACTTCAACGAGTTGTTTCAGGTTAAGTGTGATGTCAGTGGCAATGCTATAGGGTTTGTTCTTAGCCAATATGAGAAACCGATTTCCTACTTCGGTGAGAAGTTGAATGAGGAAAAAAATAAGTACTCCACATATGATAAGGAATTACATGTAGTCATCCAAGATCTAAATAAATGGAGGCATTATCTTATGCCTAAGGAATTTGTTTTATATTCTGACAATCATGTTTTGCAATTTATTAACAAATAGGACAAATTAAACCAAAAACATGCCAAGTGGGTAGAGTATATGCATAATTTAACATTTGTTCTAAAGCATATTAGTTGAAGTACTAATAAAGTTGTTGATGCTTTGTGCAGAAACTGTCTAATTTTGCAGGAATTTAAAGTGAATGTCTTGGGATTGGATCATCTCAAAGAGCTCTATAAATATGATGAAAATTTTAAGGAATCTTATGAAGCATGTCAGAATCCAGTGAGTAGTGATAGGAGTCCTTATATGGACTATATGATGCAAGAAGGATTGTAGTTCAAGGGATTCAAAATGTGCATACCAAAGTGCTCAATTAGGGATAATTTACTATAGGGAAAACATAGTGGAGGCTTGGAAAGACACAGTAGGATGACAAGGCATATGCTCAATTGAGAACTTATTATTTTTTGCCAAGGATGAGAGCCGATGTTAAGAAATTTGTGGAGATATGTAGAATTTTCCACCATGCCAAAGGAAGGCATCAAAACACAGGGTTGTATCAACTATTACCAATTCCAAATAGGCCATGGGTTGCGGTAATAAACACACACTGTAAATCTATTTTTTAAGGAAATATCAAGACTACTTGACATGCACCCAACCCCTAAGTACCTTTTTAAGGGATGGGGTATAAAATTTTCACTTACCTCCGATGAATATGGTATCAAGAAATATTCCCTTTCTCTCGGTGGGTAGTCTCGATGCATGCCAGATCTCCCAAACTACGGTTATGATCCATTCGGCACCTAAGGTTCACCAATACTACTAGACCTCACTCAACTCATCAACCCATTGAAGATTAACATGCGCCATCACATTGATGTTCTTAGTCAGCAACAATTCACCATGTCACTGTAGGGCGCTTAGGCTTGCTCGACTAGAGGATGCCAATTGTCCCTCTCCTATAGTCCAAATAAAATACTTAATTAATATTTCGTAGAATACCATTCTTTGGTAATTAATTACTTAAACCCCATTAAGGATATTTATTCTCCACAACTAATTATCCAATAATTATTTTTTTCTTAGCCTAATACCCATGGCCTAGTAATTACTGAGGTTTTTACTTTCTCTAATCCCCCTTAGAATTAGTTTACCACTAATTCAATTAATTACTCATATGATAATTATGAGTAAATATCATAACAAAATGAGGTTAATTTCTCCATAATATACTTAATTTGATTAATATTAATTAAGGTATATAATTCAATCCCTCCCCGACACACAACTCCATGCCGAATTTTCACGTAATTTAACACACACACACACACACACACACACATATATAATGGGGAAATGATTAACCATATTCAATTTAATATTTATTATTACCAACTTGTTCTTTTATTAATTATATTATAATATAATTCTATTTAATTATATTATAATATGATTAAACATATCAAAGGAACACTTAGGATTATTAATATATATAAATACCCAAGCCTCCGGACTTTGGAGAAATTCTTCATCATTATTTTATGAACCTCAAATCTCTCGAATGTTAGATTTCCATAGAGGGTTCCACTCATATTGTAAAGTGATGCAAATATAATTAATTATATTAATTTATAATACAATTAATCACTTTACATGTTTATATCGATATTTGTGCAACTATTGGAGCAGGAAAGGGTCCAGGCATTCGATGACTTTGGCTCGTGGAATCCCATCACCCAAACATCTCGGAGCCCTGGAGCTCCGAACTCCCGTATTTTCAAAGACCATGAGATGGTTAAAGCATTTGGTCGCCGTTTATTCCCTGGTGTGTTTGACATTAAAATAGTAATAATTATTATTATATTCTCTTTGGTCT
>JASDQU010241784.1:6455-22810 GCA_032191745.1 Picea mariana | reverse complement strand
AGGCCCTGAAGATAATTAAAGAAAAGAATTACAAAATAAGAAAGTGTCAGGTCGGCCATAATGTTAAAAGGAAGTGACATAAATGGTATAAATAAACATCATTATACATTCATTTTGATACAAGTCGAATTTCAGAGAGAAGAAGAAGAAAAAGAAGGCCGGATTTCAAGGGAGGGTGAAGTCTTTTGGTGATGTGTTCTAAGGTATGTTATTTTCAGGTCATCTTACCATTTTTGCCATAATGTTTTTTCTAGAACGATTCAGATGGTGAAATTGCTATGGTAGTGAGAAGACATATCAAGGTACCTCTATTAAAAATTTCAGCTCTTGATTCACTATAATTATGGAGATATACTCTGTGGAATATAAGGTTTGTGACCAGTCCTGAAACTAGTCAAAAAACAGGTGTTCCGGGTAAAAAAGTCATAAATTTTTCATACAGACTCCAAATGTAGTGGGGACACTTCCATTGGAAATAGTACGGACTGTAGTTTCTTGTGTGCGAGTTTCAGAATCAGATGTTAAATATTGAACGCGGGGCATGCTGTACAAGTCGGGTCTTCTGAACAGACCAAAATTGAATAAAGTTTTATTATCTCTCATATATTTTTGGGTGGAAGGAAGGGGCAAGGATAGAGAGTTCAGATCTCTATTTATATTGGAGGATTGTATCTTCCTCTTGGATTTTTATCCCTCTCTTTACATTTGGAAGCTGTAGCTACCTTTGGAAGTCATTACATCCCTTGAACAAAAACTATTGATTATTTCTCATATATTGTGCATGGTGTATTGTGGTGTATTGGTGTAACTCTTATACTATTGTTCATTTCTCATTAGATATAATTGAATGTTTTAAGTATAAGTTGAAAAAGTTTTTAAATTGTACTTGATACTGATTCACCCCCCTCTCAGTATCAACATAAACCACTTTCCTTATTTTAGGGCTAACCCACTTCTAACCACTTGTCCACTTAGTAATTTCTCCATTAACTTTATTATTTAAATAATTTCTTTTGTATCCACTTTGAATTATAGTACACTCATCATGTCACTTTATTATTTAAATAATTTATTCTTTTCAACTACTTTGACTACTTTGACCTTTTGGGGCTTCTAGATGATTGATGAGGGTTATTCAACTTCACATGGCGATAACTCTCTAACCGTGAGGATTTATGTGACGTTCCACATACCACCGGAAATGGAATGACATGTACTATCCATCCAGAATAGTATTACCTTCAAATATATTAAAACTCATACCATTATACATCAAACAAACTTGGTTCCATTACCCAAACCTTTGTGCTACCGGAATTCACTATCAGACTTTCTTCAAGGGTTGACATCAATGAAAACTAGCCTGAATAATAAACAATATCCCCCTTTGGCATTGATGGAAACACTCTGATGCAATACTGAAGTCATATCACTCATGTTCCTCCTGTGACCATCGCTCCCCCTGGAACCATGCCTCTGTGCTCTTTCTCCAAGAATTTACCTTTGCATCTGATAAATATCTCCCCCTTTGTCATCAATGGCAAAGGTATCTTTCCATTTGAGGTTGCTCCCCCTAACTAAACTATCCTTATGGATACTCTGCCTGACTGAAATCTTCCTAAAAATAATACCCCAACCTGAATTGTCCTCTTTATGGTGCTTCCTCGTGTAAATATAAGAAATATAAGATAAGTATTCAAAAGCATTCATTTTGGAGTAGAAATTACTTAGAGTCTCTGGAAAAAATACTCAAAGGATTCCCTTGAAAGAAATTTTGTAAAGATGTCTGCCACTTGTTCTTTTGCACCCACATATTCAACTCTGATGTTCTTCTCTACAACCTGTTCCCATATAAAGTGATACTTTATTGGAATGTGCTTCGTCTTGGAGTGCATCACTGGATTCTTTGAGATACTAATGGCACTTGTATTATCACAATAGATTGGAATGGGCTCATCATACTCAACCTATATATCTGTCAAAAAAAAATTCATTCATAGAACCTGAGTACAACATCCTGTTGTTGCAATATACTATACTTCAGTTGTAGATAAAGATATTGATGATTGTTTCTTGCTTAGCCAATATACTAAACACCCAACCAAGTAGAACATTGCTCCACTGGTGCTTCGTCGGTCATCAATGCAACCTACCCAATCTGCATATGTGTAGGCAATAAGCGATAGATCCTTTCCTTTTGGATACCATAATCCAAACTCTTATGTTCCTTTGAGATATCTGAAAATCCTCTTCACTGCTAATACATATGATTCCTTTGGTGATACTTGAAATCGCACCACCTGTCCAACTTCCTGCATTACATCTGGTCTGGATGTTGTCATATATAATAAGCTACCAATCATTGACCTGTATTTCCTCTGGTCTGTATACTTTGAATCATCATATTTACTCAACTTGAAACTGATTTGCATAGGAGTGGTAACTAGTTTTCAATCTTCCATTCCAAACCTCTTTAGCATTTATTTGATATACTTAGTTTGAGAAATAAAAATTCCTTGGTTGCTTTGATGTATCTGAAGACCCAGAAAGAAGGATAGTTATCCAAGTAATGACATTTCAAATTCATTCGGCATATCCTTTGCAAATTTTTGGCTTAACCTGTCATCACTACTTCCAAAAATAATATCATCAATATAAACTTCAATTAATAAAATACCATCTTGAGTTACCTTGATGTAGAGGTTGTTGTCTACACTTCCTTTTCTGAACCTTGCATGTTATAGATATTTATCCAGTCTAGAGTACCATGCTCTAGGAACCAATTGCTCAATGTAGACTTCTTCTTCAAGTTCCCCGTTCAGAAAAGATGATTTCATGTCCATATTTGTCCATACTGTTCAAGACTCTTCTACACCACTATCCATAATTTTGACTCATATGTCACTGTACTATCATGAAGTACTACTAAAACTGATTAATCTATCATATTGTACTTCTGCTAACTGAATGCACTCAATTTGTCTGCTCAAATTATGCAAGCTACTCGAAGGATGGTTCTCTGGTCTGTCTCGGCTACCGCATAGACTCCCCTTGTCTATTATTCATATTATATGGGAGTCTCTAAGCCGAATGGCTCAGAAAAATTATTTCTCTGAATTGTATTCATCATCATTTTCATTAGTGGATTCATCATCTCTCTGAGCTCTGAATTATTTCTTTCTTTCTGTGGATTCATATTTCACTACAGTTCTTGAAAGTACAATATCTTGAACCTATTCCTTATTTACCTATCCTTCTTTTCTTTCAGTTATTTTCTGAATATTTATGTATCTGACATCTTTCCTTTTCTCTGTAGAATTTTCTTCATATCGTTTTATTTCCAATCTTGCGATCTCTGGGACCTAGTATTTGTTCACTTGTTCTTAGTGTTTTGAACAACCATTGTCAACATACCAACCATGATTCTTCTACTTAACTTGTAGAGAGAGTGTGCATTCTTCATTGCTATAATGATTCTTCTTTCTTATCCATGTTCTCTTTTGAGGCTCATGTTTGTGACTGTTGTTGTTATGTTGCGGTTCTCTAGGAAGGACTGTCATTCTACAATCTTTTTCCATGTGTCCAAAGTTATTGGACTTGTAGAATTCCACTTCAGTGTTCAATGATTCAAACCTATTGTAGCTTATTCTCTGTGTTTCACTAGGCCTTCTTGGACAACCATTTTGTGTATGACTTTCAAAGTTGTTTATGTTCCTACTATTAGCTCTGCAATTTTCAACTTTATGTCCAAAATTATTGCATGCATAACATAAACCCAGAAAGATAGTTTGATACCTGGGAGTTGAAGATCTTCTGAAAGGATTTACTCTTATGAATCCTTCTTCTTCCTGAGGCCTATTTTTTTCTGTCAGTCATTGATTCTGAAATCTGAATCTTCTCGGTGGAGGAGTGTTCCTATAATATTCATTGTAGGTCTTCCTATCCCCTTTGATTGTTTCTGCATAACTTTTTCGATATGTTTCTTTGGAGCTTGATCCCTTTTATGTCTGATTATATCCAAGTCCGGACTCATCATCATTAGGCCTTTGACTACTAATAATGTCATCCAAAAATTTTAAGTTGTTCTGCATATTTTTCTTTTGAAGATCCTTTCTCAATGTGACAATATCTGCTTCTTTTATAACTGTATTTTCCTGTTTAGATCTCATTTCATATGTTGTGAAGATTCCATGTAGTTCATCCATGCTTATTGAGTTTAGATCTCCTCTTTCTTCTAGTGCTGATATCTTAGGATCAAATCTCATAGGAAGAGATCTTAGTACCTTTTGAACAATAACAAATTCTTTAATTTCTTCTCCCAATCCTATGATTACATTTACCGTTTCATTGACTCATAAGAAGTAAGCTGCAATATTCTCATATTCCTTCATCTTTAGTTGTTTGAACTGACCTCTGTAATTTTGAAGCTTTGTTGCTTTGACTTTTGAATCTCCTTCATAAATATTTTGAAGTTTGTCCCAAATATCTTTAGCGGATTTGCAATGCATAACTTTGGTGTATACCGATTCATGAAGACCATTTAGAAGTGCATTTGTGGCTTTTGAATTATTTTGACCGATTTTTATTGCTCTTTCACTTGTTGGCGGAATTGTTGGTCTTTGTATACATCTACTATAGATTACCAAATTTCAAATCCATGTTCTTGTATATATGTTTTCATCCTTCTACTCTAGAATGCATACTTTTGTCCATCAAACTATGGTATTCCATGTTTATACATGTTGTTTCTCTCCATGATCTACCTTTCAGTGGTTAAACTAATTATTGAAGGAACCGGCTCTGATACCAATTGTTGGATTACTAAGAGGGCGGGTGAATCATTAATAGATAAATTTAATCATTTATAACCACAAAATGCAAGTGTTATATCAATGTAGCATTATCATCCAATAGTTGCAAAGTAAATAAACAATGAACAAATGAGAAATCATACACATACAGAGTACACCAGTGTTTTTACGTGAAAACCCAAAGCGAGAGAAAACCACAGAATGATTTTTCTTATATGTCTTTAATAATTAAATTCATTGGAAGCACCAAATTCCTTAATTTTCCTGCTACAACTGGAAGGAGGCTCCAACCCCCTAGTTTTTATGGCTACAACCAGAAGAAGGCTACAACTCCCTAGTTTGTCAGGTTACAACCTGAGGGAATCTCCAACTCCCCAATTCTATGGCTACAACCAAAAGGAGGCTACAACCACCTATGTTCTCCAGCTACAACCGGAAGGTGGCTACAACCACCTATCCTTGCCCCGTCCAATTGCCCTAAAATATAAGTAGAATGGTGGAACCACTGTCACACTATCACTGTGAGATATACTGTTGTAAACCTGTTCCAATCAACCTATAATCAACCTATAAAAACCTATACCAATAACTTGTGCCAACATGTACCTCAACCTATACCATAAACAAATGAATCAACCATGCACCAAACCTGTACAAATAACCTGTCACAATAACTTGTCCAAACAACCTGTAATCAACATGTACCATAAAAAAGTGCATCAAACGTGCACCAACCTGTACCATCAACGAGTGCAACAACCATGCACCAAATATGTACCAATCATGCATCAAATACACATAAACTATGAATCATCAACGATACACCTCATGTATGTGCCAACTCATCAACTACTTGTCTCAACCATGTACCCAAGATGTACCTCAACCAAAATCCCTCATCAATTTCATCATCCAAATATGATTTGTAACTCTGTAGTAGACCTAGTGTATATGATCACATACCTACAAACCTTCCTTAACTTTAACAGCAAGAGACTATCATTTTCATCAAACTTTATTTTAGTCTCGCATAACTAATTTTGGATTTGTCAACAACCCTAACTTCAAATAATCATAACTATGTACCTGTACTAAATAAAGATATGAAAATAGTACACAATGTTCTTTAGTGTGTTTTATGCAATTCCTCCAGGTTTCACTACTTGGGACCTCTCATAAAAGGATTTATAGAAAACATGGCATACCTTGTTGAATTTTGGCTTATTATAGAGAGAGAACTTGTAGAGAGTTCCCCGCACTAAATATTTTTTGTATGGATTTGAAAATGGTACAAAGAATACTAAAGACTGGACTCTAACCAACACAATTGGTCTTATTGAATTTGGATATGTTATGAAGAAGTTATGACGTTTTTATTCGAAACACCTATTTTATACTAGTTTCATGACTAATCACAAACCCTATTTTCCATGGAGTGTAACTCCAAAAATACAACAACCCACAAGATGAAATTTTTATCAAAACTACTTGGATATGTTTCCTCAACATCCTCCCAATTTCACGGTGTGAATCATTCTAGAAAAAAATTTATTGTGAAAATGGTGAGATGACCTGTAAATAACATACCTTAGAAAGCATCATCAAAAGAATTTATCCTCCCTTGAATTTCGGCCTTCTTTACTTCACCTTCCCTCTGAAATTCGGCTTAGATATCCTTGGGTTACCTTAGTCACTTTTAGATATTCAATATGCTCAAGTGTAATTAAAATGAGAAAGCATTTTCTCTTATTTATACTTTCATGTAGCTTCCTCAAGGGGTTACCTTTTAACCATCTTAACCCACTTTCCTTATTTTAGGTTTAACCCACTTCTAACCACTTGTCCACTTAGTAATTTCTCCATTAGATTTATTATTTAAATAAATTTTTTTGTATCCACTTTGACTTATAGTACACTCATAACTTCACTTTATTATTTACCTTCTAAAATATCTTAAACCACTTTCCTTATTTTAGGGCTAACCCACTTCTAACCACTTGTCCACTTAGTAAATTCCCCATTAACTTTATTATTTAAATAATTTCTTCTTTGCAACCACTTTGACTACTTTGACCTTTTGGGGATTCTAGATGACTCATGAGGATTCTCCAACTTCACATGGCCATAAATCTGTAATCGTAAGGATTTATGTGATGTTTCACATGCCACTAGAAATGGATTGACATGTACTATCCATCCAGAATAGCCTTACCTTCAAATATATTAAAACTCATACCAATATACATCAAAAAAACTTGGGTCCATTACCCAAACCTTTGTGCTACCTGAATTCGCTATCGGACTTACTTCAAGGGTTGAAATCAATGACAACCAACCCAAATAATCGACAGGGGCTGAAACAACCCTGTTGAATGTCAGTGTTCTTTCTTAACCTTTTGACATTCTAGACATTTAGCTAAGTAATCAGTTATGTCATTTTTTAGTCTGGGCCAATAAAACAATTTCCTAGTGGTCGTGATCATTCCTGATAACCAATATGACCAATATATGGCATTTTATGTATTTCATCCATTTTGAAACTCTTCAAGTCATCGCAATTTGGAATATAAAACCTGCTTTGTAAGTTAGCAGGCCATCATTCAACATTTGATATCCCTCATAATTCAACCTTGTGGGCTCTTTCTCTAGGTATGATTTCACAGTCTTGAAAAATGCATTTGTTTCTTGTGCACTTTTGACTCTCTCCTTGATGTCTGATTCACAGGTGCTTACAGCTACCAAGTGAATTAATTTCATACTTATACTAAGGGCATCAACCACCCTATTTTCTTTTCCTTTAATATTTTTTATTTCAAAATCAAATTCACAGAGGAGAGCCATCCACCTAGCTTGTCTAGCATTGAGTTTTGGTTGATCAAAAAAATATATCAACCCACTATGGTCTGTCATTAGTAAAAACATTCTACCTAGGAGGTAACTCCACTTTTTTAAAGCATGTACTATGGCAATCAATTCCAAATCGTGGGTCACATAATTGATTTCATGCTCATTCAATTTTCTAGATTCATAGAAAATCACATGCCCTTCTTGCATAAGGACTCCTTCGAGCCCTTCCTTGTAGGAATCTGTACACACAAGGAAGTCCTTGTTTGGGTCTGCAATCTTCATCACATGTGCACTGGTTAGAAGGTATTTTAGTTGTTGGAATGTCTCTTCACATTTTGATGTCCAAATGAATTTAACCCTTTTTTCTGAAGGGAGGTGATTGGGAAACCAATCTTGGAAAATCCCTTTATGAACCTTATATAGTATCCTTCTAGGCCCATAAAGGATCCGATATCAGATACATCTTTTGGGTTAGGCCAATCCATAATGTATTTGATATTTTAAGGATTAATTGCCACTCCTTCTTCAGAGATAACATGGTCTAAGTAATGGACTTGTTTCTGGAAAAAATCACACTTAGTAAACTTTGCATAGAGTTGATGTTCTCTTAGCACTTAAAGCACTAACTTGAGATGTTCTTCATGCTCTTCCATACTCTTAGAATATATTAGGATATCATCAATGAAAATAAACACAAATCTGTCCAAGAACTTACTGAGTACATTATTCATTAAGCACATAAAAGTGGTTGGTGGATTGGTAAGCCCAAATGGCACTACCACAAATTCATAGTGCCCATATCTTGTCCTAAAGGTTGTTTTGTGGATGTCTTCATCCTTAATTTAGACTTGATGGTATCCAGACCTCAAGTCAATCTTGGAGAAAATTTTAGCACCCCTTAATTGGTCAAACAAGTCATCAATCCTTGGAAAGGGATACTTATTCTTAATGGTCATCTTATTGAGTTGTCTATAGTCTATGCACAACCTAAGTGTTCCATCTATATTCTTCACAAACAAATATGGTGCTCCCCAAGGAGACACACTAGGCCAAATGTAACCTTTTTATAACATCTTCTTTAGTTGTAGTTTGAGCTCAACTAGCTCTGGTGTACTCATTCTATAGGGTTATCTATACATTGGCACCTCTACAGGTACAAGTTCTATTGAAAATTCAATATCTCTTCTTGGAGGTAGACCAAGTACCTCTTCTGGAAACACATATTTATATTGTATTAATATAGGATGGTCCTCTAGGCTTGGTTTATTGTCCTCAACAAAGTTCAACACTTGTAATGCATACAAAGGACATCCTTTTCTGTAATACTTCTTCACTTGAAGGGATGATATTTGTCTCACTGAGACAGGATTTTGAATTCCTTGTAGGATTATTTTTCTCCCTTCTTCATCTTCGCACTCCAAAGTTTTATTGTAACAACCTAGCTTGGTTTTATGGGAAGCCAACCAACCCATACCAATCAGCAGGTCATAAGATCCTAAAGGGAGCATGTTTAGGGTTGCTTGGATGGGTAATCCATTCATAATGAATTGGCATGTTGGTATGACCTCTGTTACCTTCCTTTTTGTTACAACGGTTAGTTGTACCAGACATGATTTAGCATGTTTTACTTGCTACAATTTACATTTCTCAACAATTTTAGGGGTAACATAACTCATATTAGAACTAGGTTCAATTAAAATGGAAACTATATGGTTGGCAATCATACCTTCCATCTCCACCATCGAAGCTTGGTGGTCAACTTGTCTATTATCCTAGGCTGCATAAATTTGTGGCATGCTCCTAGCCACATCATTGACTATGGTATCCTCATGGATCTTGTAGATCCTCCTATTGTCTTGTTTCCTATGTGGGAAGTCCCTCAACAAATTTTCTTCTCCACAACCCCAACATTTCAAGGGTTCTCTCTTTGTATTATCAGTCTTTCCTGGGGATAATCCAAAGTGTTTATTACCACTCTAATATGGAAAAAATTTCTGATACACACTTTTAGTAGGAAGGCTCATCTTATAATTTTTTCCATGATTCTTAAATCTTGAGGATTTAAACCCCTTCTTCTTGAATCCCAGTTTACTTTTCTTCTTCCAATCCTTATGGGGTTCTTCCTTATTCTTGAATTTCTCACAGCGGTACCTTTCCTTTAGAATAGTGTCTTCTAAAGTCTTTGGTTCATCAAACTCAATTATATCCCAGAAGGACTGATGAATTCCACTAATAAACTGTTGCATCTTTACCTTTTCATCCTTTACGTAGGGAACATACCTCATCAGATCAAGAAATTTGTTGATATATTCATCTATTATGAGTTGTCCTAGCTTGAGTTCATAGAACTCCTTGGTCTTCCCATCATAGTATTTTTCAGATAAATACTTCTTCTTGAAGTATTTCTCAAATTGTTTCCATGACAAGTACTTCTCATGGATTCCTTTCACATTCCTAAGGTCCTCCCACAAATGGAGGCCTTTCCATTCAAGTTGAAAATGGTTACTCGGGCCTTTAAGTTTTCAGAGTAGTCATTGTTGGTAACTTATTATTCTTATTAGGATGACCCATGTTCCGATATCAAACAAGTTTCCAACAAAACCCTCAAAACTATCGGCCCTCCTAGTAAACCAAAAGGAAACGTTGCGCACAGGGTGCACAACGCAGTCTCACCTAAGATAACGTTTATGGGGAACTGCAATACTCATGTGTTTGTATTCTAGGAATGAGTGTGGATTGTGGTAGGGTTCTATGTTCCTTAGGCATTATCCTTATTAATCATTCATTTACTTCTATGATTTATTCATCTTTAAAACTATGCATGCATGTTGATATAGCTACTTTAACCATTCATTCTTAAGCTAATCATCAACAGAAAGTAAAGCATTCATTAACCATCACATAGAACATAAGTTTTATCGTGGTTCACCCCCTCCTAGGGCTACATCCACAAAGATCTGGCTTCTCTACTCTTTTATTTATTATGCTGCAAAATCTTGTGCTACGCACATTACATCTTCAGTAATACAATAAAAAATGAGGGTCAGAACCCTCTGTGAGGCTAACTAGATCACACCAACCTCCTCAGCCTGTGACCTAACCCTCAAATAATAACGTATTTGACTCTTCTACAAGACTCAGTACAATCTATATCTTTTCAACCAATTAACTCTCAATCCTTAACTAACATCCCCATCACCTAGACCTCCTAGGTCCTTATTTATACTACTTTATAGGATTATAGTCGTTACAATATTTGTCAAAAACCCTAAAACCTTATCACGGTTAGGCTATTCTTCCTGCACACCACATTGATTTTCCTCTTGCGTGTTGCTTTTCCTTCTTTTTTTTCATGTTACTTTCTTGCCACCTGTTGCGTGCGCTCCAAAATTAGGTCTTTCCCAAAATATATCTTTCTCCAAAAATAGGCCTGTGCCCAAAATAGACTTTCTTCTCAAAATATTCCTGCACCCAACATTCCCCAACACTGACATGTGGCTCATCCTAATCCACTCAAGTGGTGCACATTCCTTGTATAGCCTTTTCCAAACCATGGAAATTCCCTGCTAGTTCCTTTCCTTTTTCCTTCACCTGTGCATATTTGTCTATTAGTGCCTCGACTATCTGCGTTGTTATTTGTTCCCGTAGTTGTGTTGCACTCTCTAAATGTGCATGTTCCATGCTCATCTTCTCTTCCTCCAACTACGCAATCATCTATGTTGCTTGTTCCTAGAGGGGCTCCAATTGGGATTGTCTTTCTTGTGTATTCATCTGCATTGTGTTTAACTCTATCTGCAACATCTTCATTTCCTGGGTTCCCTTCAAGCACTTGGTAATACTCATGGTTTTATGTTTTTTCTTTAACTCTTGTATGGCAGTGTTGATTTTCTCCTCTTGTTAGTCCAACTATTGGACCTTTTCATCCTCTTCCAAAATGGTCCAAATATGCGTTGTTCTGTCAAAAAACTATGAGACTTCCCTTGCTTCTTTATCCATCTCTATTATCTGGAGTGCAGATTGTTTTTCTCTCTATTCTCAAACCTCAGGAGGATTCATAGGATTAAGTTTTTCTTTTAGCTCCTCTATTTCCTTTCTATATCCCTCAATCGTCTGTGAAATGTTTTTTATCTTTTCTTTTTCACTCCTCTCTGGTGCTTGTGCGTTATCTGGGATATGGATGTATATCGTTGTTAGCCCCTACTATAGCTTGTCCACACATTCTTTCT
The DNA here is from genome assembly GCA_032191745.1 of Picea mariana. Classification (NCBI taxonomy): domain Eukaryota; kingdom Viridiplantae; phylum Streptophyta; class Pinopsida; order Pinales; family Pinaceae; genus Picea; species Picea mariana. Next base: position 10,926 of record JASDQU010241784.1, on the reverse strand, counting down.
CCTCCTCTTTCTCTGAGGTCAATTAGTTGCATGTGATTTGTTACATTTCGGTGACTCCCCTACCCACCTCCAAGTTAGTGGCATCTGCACGGGCTCTGGATTGTACTTCTTTCATTATACTAGCTCAGACTCTGTATAATGAATTGGTCGATATATGTGCCATCACTACCTCAAATTGATCAATTTCCATGATGGTTTTCTGCGTAGTCTCTTGATCCATTCTAATCATTTCTCATGTGACTGTAAATGTGTCCCTTCCTTCCACTACCAGTTGAACTGTCTCCTCTCCTTCTTTCTGCACAGGGGGTCAATGCGTCTTTTCATGTCGTTTCACTATGTCTTGTGGCACTGCATGACTCTGCAATTGTTGTAGAGTTTCATGGACTTCTATGAGTTTTTCCATGATATATTCTCTTTGTGCCTCTGCAACATGGACCACTTCTTTCCCCTGTCCTATACCTTGTCCGTGATGAACTCTCCATCATCCTCTGTCAGGGTGATGACTAGGTCTTCCATGGTACACTTCCTCTTTTTGCATGTCTCTTCTACATCCGTTGTCTTCCTTTTTATATGTGAGGGTCATTCCCCACTTGTTGTAACATGTACTCTTTCCTCATGGGCCTGTNCCTGACTGTTTGTCCTGGTCACTGTTGTTTTTCTCCTTGGTCTTTTTGGCATTGTGTTGCTTCCTGACGCATGATTTTTCACTGCAGCCTTCCTAGTGTTATCACTTGGACTATTTGTTTCTGCTGAGGGACCTGCTTCAGCCTTTTCCTTGGGCTTGGTGGATTGTTTCATGTATAGCTTTGTTCTTGGTTTTTCTACTGGCATCTTCCACTGCACTACCTAGTCTTTGATGATCCAGTCAATCTCTTCCCTTGTGATGCAGTATTGCATCTCCATCCATGCCTTCTTTGGATTCCTTGTGGCCTAGATCCACATGTGGATCCTGGATTCCTTAAGCCTAACTATCCCTTCAGTTTCCTAGACTAACACCACAAGAATGCACCACACATTGGTTATGAGATGTTGTATTTCTTCAAGAAACATCACAAATATTATGTTATTTTCCTGTTGATTTTTGTTATCCTTGGCTTGCCAGAGGGACTCATATCTGGTTGCATGACACTTTCCTTTCCTATCTAGAAACACTGAAAAATTTGTCTCATGCCATCTTTCCAAAGCTATAATAATGATGAGCCAATAATAATAGAACTTGGTTCCATTATCCTGTGCATCTCTGCAATCAATCAAAAATTGGTTCAGGAGGTACAATGCCCAACTGAACATTACTCCTTTCATGCATTGTACTGCTATTACAATGACTCCTACTGGAGCCTCTTCTTTCTTTCATTTCCTTAGCAGCTTGCAAGCCATGAGATTTCTTGTGAACCTTGTCGCATTGTCATTAATATCTTTGAGCATAATGCCCTTGTTTCCCCTGTTGGTGACAAATTGTTCTTTTACCAGTTCAACGATCTCCTTCTCACGTGCCTTTTTTTCCAAGTACTCCTCTGGTTGTGCACATCCTGTCGGTAATCCCATAATCTTGGTGATCAACTCCACATCCAGCTATACCTCCCTATCCATCCAAAGGATGCCACCATGTACCCGAGATAGCAATTGTTTGACGCAAATCCCCACATTTTTACCGTTCCTGAAGTGCGGTATGTCTAGGAGATTCATTATCTTGGAGTTGTAAAGCCCTGTTATTCACTGTGCAGGATCCATTATAGGTTTTCCTAGGGTTCCAATTTCCCCTTTGTTTGTTAAGTAAGCCTCCTCGGCTAGATCTTGTAATTTGGTTTCATTGCACACATCGTGGTCTGAGTACCTCAGTTTAGGTACTTTTTCAAGCATATTGTCCACCATGACCACCGCATCTAGGAGGTAGGGAAGGGTAATGTATGTGGTGTCTCATGCCTTCACTTTATGCCCAACAGCAGATGATTCTGCCTCTGTTGTGTCTGCATCTTCTTCTTCCCCTTTGGAAACTGGCTGGTTGGTGATTTCCTCTACCAACACCTCTTCTTTGTCGCGACCCTGTTGCTGACACGTTATTTCATCAGGTTTACTGGGTGTTTCTATATTAGGGATTTGAATACCAATTTGGGTCCCAGAACTCTACCCTACTTCCCCTTGTGTCGACGTCAATGTTTCTTCCTCAACCTGTGTCAGATTGATTGAATCCATCCTAGAAGTAGTGACATATTCCAGCTCGATGATGTTCTCGGGATCCCTCATCCTTTCCTTGCACCTTTGGCCATGTCATATAACTCGTACCTACTGGCCTGGAGCGCCAAACTTTGGTGGTGTCATATTTTATTCAATTTGAACACTTTCTCGCTTCTTCGCACAATTATAGATAGGGCACGCACTTGTATCTTGCTATGTGCTAAAAAATCACCAAGTGTCGAACTAACCCATGTTTTCTGCACTTTATAGACCCAGTAATAAATTTTTTTCACCTTTTCCATGCATTTGCGTCGAGTGAAATTGTTCCTGCATGCTATCTTTCTATGTTGTTGCAGTAATTGTTGCGCGTGAATTCTTTTTTTTTTCCATTTTCCTGTTGTTTAGTCAAATTCTGCCTCTTTGTGTTTTTCTTCTTTTTCTATTTTTGTATTCCTTTTTCTTCTTTTTCCACTTTTTATTTCTTGTTATCATTTTTCTTTCCTAATATATACTATAGTACACTATATACATGACTTTATTACTGCGTTGTAACTTTTAAGAGTTAGTAGATCAACTATCCATGTACAGTTTCAATTGACTACCATTGACCATTTCTTTCAGTTATGTTCTGCCCAATTCCTTTAGTTGCATAGATCACCCATCCATGACATTATTTACTTCATATGGTCCTAGCCAATGCATTCTAAACTTACTAGGGTGTTGCAAAAATTTGTTGTCATAGAGAAGAACTAGGTCTCCCTCCTTAAAGCTCTTATTTTTAATATTTTTTTCATGCCAGGCTTTGTCCCTTTCTTTCTATACTTCCCAGTGAAATCTTGCCATAATATTTAACTCTTCCATTTCCATTAGTTGGCTTAGCCTCTCCTATACTGCGCCTCTTTATATCATGTTGAATTGTTTCTACGCGTAGACTGGGTACCATAAATTCTAATGGCACCACTGCTTCCTGTCCATATACCAATCTGAATGGTGTTTGTCCTGTCAACTTTTTGCATGTTGTCCTGTATGCCCATATTACTGGCGGTATTTTCAAGTCCCAATCATCTATATTAACATTACATATCTTAGTCAATGCATTTTCCAAAATCTTATTGAAATATTATACTGTGCCATTTTCCTGGGGATGATATGGTGTACTCTTCTGGTGATAGAATTCAAACTCCTCAGTCATATCCCTAATGGTATTATTAATGAAATGAGTGCCTTGTTCACTCAAAAAAATCCTGGGGCAACCAAATCTGGTGATCACTTTCTCAAATAAGAAGTGTGTTGTTGTCTCTACGCTAAAATCTTTGACTAGTGTTGCTTATGCCCATCTTGTTAAGTATTTAGTCACAGTAATGATATATCTAGCTCCTAACCATTTTGTTGATGAATTTATAGGTCCAACAAAGTCTATTTCCCATTTTTCAAATACCTGTAGAGTTACTTGTGGTCTTAGGGGCATCTCATCCCTTATGTTGGGTTTTCTGACCCTCTGACAGACATCACGGTTTTGACAATATTCCTTGGCATATTTATGGACTATTGGCCACCATAATCATGTGCATAATACCTTATGTGTGGTAGCTTTGACTACATAATGTCCTCCATCTATACCTTCATGAGCTTCCGCTAAAATCCTGGGTCGTTCATGTTCCAATCAGGGATGATTTTAAGGATGGAAATTTATTTTAAAATGTAGAAACCTTGGCGAATCTTACTAATCCTTCATATGCCAACTATACATGATTGGAAATATTTTTGTAACAATATTCAAATTTCTAAGGATTTTATATAGTTCTTATAAACTTTTGGTGATTTTTAAGGTAAAATAATTTTATCCTATAGAATTTGGGTGAATCATTTTTAAAATAGCGAATCTCATTTTTGGAAAAACCATGGAAAATTAGCCCATGAGTGAAATTTAGCCCCTAAAATCATCCTTGGTTCCAATACACACCTTCTCAAAATGCTATTTTCACCCATATTGTATAAATGACCTGCAATTAGTTGATAGTTTGTAGCTATGAATACCAGGTTTTTCTTTTTCATAGTGCTAAAGTCCTGTGGCATAACCCATGTACTTAAGTATTCAATAATATCAGTGAATTATTCATCGGCTACATGTACTGAAAATAACTATGCATCAAGGAAGTTGTCTTCCAAGTTAGTCGATTCTTCTCCATTGGTTACCCTTGACAGGTGATTAGGTCTTGCATTAATTTTCCCTCGTTTGACTATCAATTCGAAATCAAATTCTTGGAATAATAACAACCATCTACAAATCCTCCCC
>JASDQU010241783.1:258502-273716 GCA_032191745.1 Picea mariana | reverse complement strand
ATGGAACATGGATACATTTCTTGATTTATTTTTACGTTTGTCGCTTGTACAAATACTTTTTAGGTTTTTCAGGAAAAACCTCGAGCTCAGTCTTTGTTCATTCTCGTGATTGCAAATCAATGAGAACGCAACCACGTATACTTTTTTAGTTTTTTCGTACTGGTCATGGTAACACGAAAAACGAAACTCATGGAGTATCCTTTAATCTCTTTCCACGCTCCGTAAAAATGAAAATATTGCCAAGAGACCTTTTTCTTTTCAAGCTTGTAAAAGTATTTGAAGAAAACATTTGATGGGCGATAGTTTATCACTTTTTCGGTCTCATTAAACTAATTTATGAAAAAGGAACTAAGAGAGTCCTCTTTAAGTGTTTTTCAAACTCTCCAAATATGAAAAACCCTCAAGTATTTTCTCTTTGGACTCATTAAACAATCATCCAAAGACCTATATAGAAATGAACCACTCCTTCTTAGGGTTCATTAAACATACTCCGAGGGACTCGTCCAAAAGACAAGATTACATCAACAAGCATATGTTATCATCCTCAAATTTGTGTAAAAATAAAGAGGTACTCGCCAAAAATGGTGGGGGGGGAATTTGGGAAAGAAATGTGTCTCTATATTTGTGTTAGTGTCAATAATAGTCTCTCTTGAACATGACACCCCCTTAATCATTGAATCCGGGTTGGGAAATTCATTTGTCTCTCGTTTGACCTTCTGCAAGTTCATATCTTGGGTCATCTTTGAGTCAATGTTGCCAACACCATTGTCATGTCATTCATATGTTCAAGATAATTCCAACCTTGCACAAGCCTTTTATCGATTCAGCCATCTGTAGTTATCAATTCTTACCATGTCGGCCTTCTCTGTGTCAGTTTCAAATCTTCTTCGTACTTTGATCTACCTCAAATCTGTTACTTGTTTCATTTCATTGATGGGGGATACATCAAGGCCCTCCTATGATGAATCTTTTCCTTTCAACTTCAACTCATTATCCAGGAATAAGACTTATAAATCAATTAATACCTTAGAACATGCATGCCTCAATGGCAGGTTTCTTCTCTTTCGAAAGTGGGTTCACATCATTGACCCCTGATTGAGACATTCTATCGAGTTCTCGACTTCAACTCATTTATTCACATTTGTCGGATTTTACTGAGGTACCTTAGGATTCATTGACATCAATGGCGATTTCCCTCGCACTTGTTAACAGTTTTCATCAATGGTCGGTAATCAAGTGGTTTCTATCATGTCTAACTTCAACACCTATAATCGCATGGCTAGATTCGTACTTACGGATGATGGGATTGAAGACCCTAGATCTCATTATTTCAATCCAAGTTACGATGGAGTATTTATGATTTTCATTGACACATAGATCCACTTGTATGTCTTGTGTCTATGTCTGAATCTGAGTTTTTCTATGATCCATAGTGTATTCCTGGTGGCTATGTAGAATCTTGGTGACATGGATCCACAGTGTATAATTGGTGGCCATGACTGACATTTATGGTTTAAATCACTTGTAATCTGAGCATGGGAATGCCTACCTCAGAAATGGTATAATACTGTGCAGATGCTTGGTTGTTTGCAGGTTTCCAATTGGTGCACTCCTTGTTTCCAACACACACACATATTCTAGAAATTATTTCGGATATCATGAGTTCCAGCATCATACTTTGGGGGGAATTCTATTACACATTAGTTTAGTCACACTAGTGATGTTTCTACAACATTTGTTCAGGCTTCCAAAATAACCTCTCTTCATGAGAAAAGTGACTAGCTCCCTCTTCTACAAAACTTGTTTTTAGAAGGCCACCGCAGGTCATCCATAAGGTACAGTGCATAAATGCCTAATTATCATAGGCTGTCATGAAATTGTCTTGCGATGTTTTCGCAGGTTGAACTATAGCCAGGGTGCGCCAGCGTTGGAAGATTGAGAAAAGTTCTAAGTTCACGAAAGTTCTAGAAGGGATCTTCTAGAATATGAGGTGGCATCCATATGGTTGGGATCCTACTCACTTCTCTAATTTGGTGGGATCATCCTAATCTCTTTAACCATCTCTCTTTCTCCTATATAATGATGGATTTCTCATGGAAAAGGTTAAGAAAGAAGCAAGCAAGGAATTAATGAAGGAATAGGCTGAGAATTGTGTGAGGGGTTCTATCTCTATTGATGCTTGAGGTCTTCATCTTTCCATCAAGTTATCGTGGATCCTCTGCATGCATGTTTGCAGCAAGTGTGTGTGTTGGAGCAAATGGCCACCGAAAGGGAACCTTGCAACATTAAGGTTGTTTGGTTGTATCTTCCACTTTTACTTAATATAATACAATGGCATGTTTCTTTCCCATAAAATCATTCTCATTTTATTACATAACTCCTTGATCGCATGTGTAAGTTTTCATTGAATATACTATTGTTTCTTTCACTTTGGTTGGTTTATGTTTCAATGCAGATCGAATATCACAAGAGAACCAAAGCAGAGAAAGGACAACAAAGACATAAGGAATTTATATTCAAAGGTATGCCACTCATCTCTTGTTTGATAGTAAATTCAATGATTAAATCTTAGGGAAAGCGTCATGTCCTGTCTTGTTTTGTTCTAGATCCAGGTGGATATAGGGAGATTAGTTTATGTCTACATTCACCAATTTATCCAATAACACTGGTAACATCATGCTTCTTTCATTTTTGTTTTATATCTTAGATTCTAAGAGTGTTGTTTCAATCTATGTGTTTCATTTTCAATGCATATTCAGTTCAATTGTTATTTTCATTTTATCTTTTAAATCTATTCTCTTGCATTAGATTGATGATAATAAACTCAGAGTTCATTGTTCCTTTGATTGTGCACACAATTCTTATCTTTATTTGACCATACTTTGCATCACTTGTTTATTTCCATTTCCAGTCTCAAACCTCTATTCTAGGATAATGTATTCACATTTTATTATGTGTTGGATTGTTGCCTACAAGTTGCCTTAATTAACCCATTTCTAGCATTGTTGAGAAGATATTATACACAGTTAAGAGGAGGATTCATTTATATGCGTCAAGTGTTATGCATTTTTTCTATTCATCCATAAAAAAATCTAAAACAAATTTCTTCTCTTCCATTCCCCATTTGGCTCTTAAATCAAATCATTGCTCCTTCATTGAAACCATTTGTATGATTGATTGATTATAAAGATAGTTCACTTCCATTCCATATGCACTCTCCCACTAATAAAACACTTAACTTATGGAAATCATTGTGTCCAACCAAATTTGAATTCATATGAGACCGATTACAGAGCTAATTCATCTTACTTCTTTATTTCTCGTGTAGATTTATGTTCTTAAAATAATCATTTAAATACATGGGGGATAAACCACTCTTCATTTCATTTCAATTTTCTCTCTTTGTCATTGTTTTATGTGTTTAAACGAGTTGATGGTTTTAAAGGATATTATTATTTACATAGTCCCTTTAGGAACATAACACAAATAAGCATAATTTCCTCATTCATTTCGTGCTTAACTAAGTGTTTGTCATAAGGTATATATTCATTTTTTTTATTCTCCATTGTCTTCCAATCCTCGTTTCCTTACATTTGGTGTACTCACTTGAGGAACAATCTTTGAATTTAAAGCTTGATTTCATTTATTTTCTTGATTTCCTTTTTAATCTAGTTTGGTTTTGCATTGTTTTGCTTTTGCTTGAATGAATTCTTTCATAGTTCAAATCTCCTTCTATTTCCCGCACTTGGTTTTATTTCCCATAACTTTGGATTCCTTGCACTTAAATTTCATATAGCTTCAATCACCAACGGATAGATTAGAGGTATAACTCATGAGATATGACCTTACCGTGTTGGAATTCTTCCCAAGGTGTTAGTTTCTATCGTGAATTTTCATTTGCTTGTTTCTTTTGTTGCATTTAAGTGTGGATCCACTATAGCAAATAATCATTGAAGGACATAAAAATTAAGTAAGCTACTCATGATTAATCACCTGAAAATCACTCCAAGTGCATGAAACACTGTGATCTAAGCCTTTATATCACTAAGTTATTCCTACGTCCCAGTGATGAATCCTTAGTGTTAATTTCCTGCAGTGTGGGTTTGATGATTGTTTTGTCAGCTTTAGATTAGGATAGACTAGGCTCTGATCCTGTATTTCCTACGCCTACACCTCAACGCTTATGAGCCTTGGTTGATAATTTAATGTGGGGATTAATATTACATATATTTAGCCCCACATGGCCCTAGCCAATGCATTCTAAACTTACCAGGATGTTGAAAAACTTTATTGTCATAGAGAAAGACTAGGTTTCCTTCCTTGAAACTCTTCCTCTTGATATGTCTATCATGCCAAGATTTATCTCTGGCTTTCTATACTTCTTGGTGAAATCCTGCCAAAATCCTATCCTCTTCCATTTGCATGAGTTGATTCAACCTTTCCTTTACTACGCTTATTTTTGTCATATTGATAATCATTGCTACACGTACACTAGGTACCAAAACTTCTAATGGAACCATTTCTTCCTGCCTATACACCAATATGAATGGTGTTTTTCCTGTCAATTTCTTACATGTGGTCATGTATGCCCATAATATTGTTGTTATTTTTAAGTCCCAATCATCCATGTTGACATTGCAGATCTTTGTCAGAGAATTCTTCAATATCTTATTGAAAGCTTCTACTGTTCCATTTGCCTGAGGATGGTATGGTTTCCTCTTCTAGTGGTATACTTCAAACTCCTCAGTCATAGCCCTGATAGTATTGTTGATAAAGTGAGTACCTTGGTCACTCATCAAAATTCTTGAACATCCAAATCTGGTGATCACTTGCTCGAACAAGAAGTGTGTTGTTGTCTCTATGTTGCAATCTTTGACTGGTGTTGCTTTTTACCATCTTGTTAAGTATTTTGTCACATTAATGATGTATATTTCTACTAACCTTTTTGTTGGTGGATGGATTGGTCCAACAAAGTCTATTGCCCATTTTTCAAATACCTGTAAATTTACTTGTGGTCTTAGGGCAATCACATACCTTTTGTTGGGTTTTCGCACCCTCTGGCAAACATCACATGCCTGTCAATATTCCTTGGCATTCATGTGAAGTGTTGGCCATCATAATCATGTGTGCAATACCTTTTGTACAATATATTTTCCTTCATAATTTCCTCCAACTATTCCCTCATGAGATTCTACCAAAATTCTAGGCCTTTCATGCTCTAGTACCTTCTCAAAATGGTGTATGCACCCATTTTATATAAGTGTCCTACAATCAGCTGGTAGTCTGCATCTCTGAATACCAAAATTTTCTTCTACACAATGCTAAATTATTGTGGCGCAATCCCTATACTCAAATATTCAATAATATCGACAAAATATTCATCAACTATTTGTACTGAAAACAACTGTGCATCAGGGAAGTTGTTTTCAAAATTGGTAGGTTCCTTTCCATTAGTGACCCTTGACAGGTGATCAGGTCCTGCATTCAACTTCCCTGGTTTTACTATTACTTCAAAATGAAATTCTTGAAATAAAAACATCCATCTACAAATACTCCCCCCAACACTGGCTTGTTGACTAAATATTTTAGGGCAAGATTATCTATGAACATCTTAAAGTGATTACCCAATAAGAAATCCCTGGACTTCTGAAGTGAATATACCATGGCTAAGCCTTATCTTTCTGTGGTATTGTAATTTTTCTCTTATTCTAACAATTTTATACTTGCAAAGGCTATAGGATGGTGTAAATCCCCTATTCCTGGTTGCACCAGAATTTCTCCAAGTGCTATGGTTGATGCATCTACATGCACATGAAATGTCTTTTCCCAGTCTAGGAATACTAGGATAGGTGTTGTGACCATATTTTCCTTTAAGGTGTCCAACCCTTGTTGACAGTCTTAATTCCACTGAAATCGAATGTCCTTCTTTAATATGTTTTCCATTGGCGCAGTGATCTGTGCATAACCTTTGATAAATTTCTTGTAATAGCATGTATGTCCCAATGTTTCTCTCAACTGGGAAACTGATTTTGGTGGTGGTAAACTAACAATGACTGCAATCTTAGCAAGATCCACCAGTAACCCTTGTTTACAGACTATATGTCCGAACAGTATTCCAAAAGTTGTCCCAAAAATGCACTTCTTGATATTCAATGATATTTGACACTGCTTGCATCTTTCCAACATCAACCTTAATACTTCTAAAACTTATAAAGACTATATATATTCCATTCATCTAGATATACTTCTAAAAATTGATGTACGAGTTCCTTAAAAGAAGTTTTGACTACTCTTGAAAATATGGTTGGTGCATTCTTCAACCCAAAAGGCATGACTGTGTACTGGTAGGATCCCCATTTTGTAGCAAAAGTAGTCTTATACCTGTCTTCTGGAGCTATCTTGATCTGATGGTAACCTGAGAATCCATTTTTAAATGAGTATGCTTATTGGCCTCCCACATTCTCTAATAATTCATCTGTGGAAAGGGTGGGAATAGGGTCATGTAAGCAAGCATCATTCAATTTTATCAAATCTAAACGAATCCTTAACCCCCCCTTGTTTCTTCTCTTGTACTACCATAGGACTTATCCATTCATATTCCTCTATTGGTTCTATGATACCAGCTTCCAACATTCTGTCAATCTCAACCTTCACTTTCTGCTTATTTACTAGGCTTAGTCTATAAGGTCTCTTTCTGGCAAGTCTTGCCTTAGGTTTGAGAGTTATTTTCATCTCTCCTAGATCTCCTACTATTCCTTTCATCTCTATAAAGGTTGTTGGGAACATGTTAGTGTATTCATGTAGTAACTCTGTTATTCTTTCCATTGTTTGTTCATCCCAATAGTCTCCAATACTTTCCATTTTAAGGTTATCAGTTATCCCAATGTTGACTTTCTTCACCTTAATTGGTTCATAAAATACTTATGATTCCAAATATGGACCTTCTACCTCTCTTTCTCCTTCTATTTCTATAATTTGAATGTTGTGCAGGTCATCTTCGTCTTGTGCATCCTCTTCAACATGATAGCATGACAATAGTTCTTTGACTATCTGTTTGTTTTGTTGTTGATACTCTGTCATGAGTTCAACCTTTGGTTCATCAATAAATGTCACACCCTTTATATGCTTCAATGTTGACTCAATGTTGGGGTTTTCATGTTCAAATGATAAGGTTACTACAAAATTTTGTTGTAATGCTATCCATTCCTTAGTACCTTTTCACATCTCCTAGTCTACATGCAAGTTTTCTGGGATTACTTCTAATGTATGGATGAAGTGATGAGGCTATTCCTCTAGTGGTGTCATCCTCCATTGTGTCTCTCACTTCTCTATGTGTTATGTTGGTGCTCCTTGCCCATCACACATATGCATTTTACTATTGTCCCATTTTGTGCCAAATCTAATGCACAGTAACCTCTTACATTGGTATTAGTCCTGAATTGTTTCTTTATGTGCACCCCACCATCTTGTAGGTGTAGCCTTGTGTGGAATATATAGGGATAAAAGCCTCTTATTTTCTCCTACTTCCTCTTCATATTTGGTCAAAAAATCCTTTATATCATTTATCCCATGAAAAATAGGAGGTTCTCTTATCTCTGTACCAACCCATATTACTTTGCGGTCTATTCTTGTGCACCTTCTTGTGGAGGATTCAAGTAATCTCTACCGCCAATTCTCCAAACCTCTATCGGAGTTAGAAGCAGATGATGTGAGGCTTTTCCAGCTAAGTACCCCATTTGTAGTTGGGTTAGCATAATATTATTCATGCACAGTGGTTATGTACAATTGGTTGATTTCCTCCAGATCTAAACAAGTGGGTTCTACAAACATTTCTCCTTCTAAAGGATCTAATGGCGCAATGACTCTATATTCACTTGATTCAAATGCCATTTTCCTCGTCTTCAGTTTTATTGTGTCTTGGTTATCAAATGCCCAGTCCATTCCAAGCAATGATTGATATGGTGTTGTGCCATCTACTATCTCTATTACTTAAAAATCTTTCTTAGTGCGCACTCCATCCAAATCGATTGTCACACCCTTAAGCCTTCCAATTGGTAGAACTCTGTGTTGATTTTCTAACTTCAAATGAATAGGTGAATAGCCTAGTGTGGGCTCTCCCATACATTTCCATGTCTTCTTGGGTAAAACGTTTACTTCGGAGCCTAAGTCCAATATAATATCCCCCATATTGAAATCTCCAATGTTGGCATTCAGTCAGAATTATCTGTTTGTCCTCCTTCTTTTATGGAGGTGATTGATTCTTTTGTGCTCTAACTTCCCCTCTACCTTTGTGTTACATATTTATAACATATTTTGAAAACATTTAACAGAGGATGTATTATTCAGTAGCTTAACACGGGATTGCATAAAAGTCTTTATGGTACTTACTTGCCCTACAGGTTGTGCTCCATTGATGTGGTCCATTGATGAAGGAATATCGCACATTGGTACGTTTAGAGTATGTTGTGCAACCGATGTAGATGCAACATCTTCTTTGAGGAACTCCTGTCTGAAAAACTTGAATGTCTCCTTTTCTTTCCATGCATCAAACTGCTTCCGTGTTTCAGTATTTTTCTTCACCCATTGGTGTTGTATTGGATCATGTCTCACTACATCAGGTCATGTCTTAGCTTCTCCACGGGTGACTATGTTGATATTTCTTCCATCATCCCTGGATTTTGTAGAGATCCACTGAGCATGCTGATTGTTCTAGTTCCTTTTTTATTGAACATTTCCCAAACGTTTTAGGAATTCCTATGTATCATGGTCTGTTGCGCAGCAATACATACATGTCGCTGGTGGAAGTGAACATTCCCTTGGATAGTATCATGGATGTTGGAAGTTGTGGCATACTAATAGACCTATTCCTCTTCCAATTCATCCTATACCTCATCCTCCACCTCTGTAGCTAGTTCGATCTCCTCACGGTGAGTTGTACTGAGGCACCTGATTATACTGCACGGGTTTATACTGTCGTTGTTCGTTATTATATTGCGGCTGCGAAGTGTTATATTGTTATTGTGAAGTTTTATATTTAGGTTGTCCCTGGTTAAACTGAGGTTCATCTCTCCCTATCATCATATATTCCTGCACCCTATAGGTATCTGAAGTTATTTCCCTCATCAGTTCCATTGTCCTAAAATATTTATCGTCATGGTCCACTAACTTGCAAAAGTTGAAATATGAACTATTGGGTGCTATCTGATACTTTTGCATCATGGAACAATGATATGGATCATGCCCATGTGTCTTACTGATCTCACACCATGGTCCTCCTATTAGAAAAGGGTTCGGTACTCTTGTTTCCATATACTACATGAAAGTTGGGAATTCATTCTTGTGGTGACCTTCTGTCCTGCATGTGGTACACCAAACAACTTCTCTTTTCTCTTTTCCTTTATTCTAGTTCAATTGAAATGTAAGGTTCTTCAGGTCTTCCTTCAACTCCTCTATTGTTGGATCTGTCTTCTGATACTGGTTCTCTTCCAGTTGTAAGGCTTCCTGTAGAGCCTCTGCCTGAGTTTGAAACTTTTTTTGTCTCAATGGGTATTTCAAATGTGGTAATAGTGAATTCACAAAGAGATGTCTATGTTGCATGCCAATCATAACATACTTCAATTTACCCTTCAACCATTTGAACCTTTTATCAATCTCCCAAACAAACTCGCATGGTTTCTGTCTGATTTCAATCATCTCATTCATGTACTAATATTCTGAAATAGGATTCTAAAATTCATTTATCAGTATCTTCTTTACATCTACAATAGTCCTTGTTGCTCCTAGTGGACTATTTACAACTAGGCTCATGTACCAATCCAGTCTATGGTCTCTTAGTGTGTTAGCTAACTACACAAGTTTTGTATCCTCATATATGATTTGATTTGATTCCTAGATATTCTCGTAGATGAATAAATACTTTTTAGGGTCCTCAGATGCCTCTCCCAAAAATTATGGTAACCTAATGGTGATATCATGTCTTTCCATCTTGAACTATGATGAACTACTACCTCCATGCGGTGTAGATATTTTACTACTAATTCATGAATTCGTTCCTCCAATTTGTACTCCTTGTTTGGATGTACATATTGTTGTCTCTCTTCCACTAAAATTAGGTTGTCTAAATGGTGGTTTTCTTTATGATGTATTATTCACACATGGGGTTATGGTTTCCACACTGACACCGACATGGATGGGAGTTCTTCTTTATATTATTTCCCTTGGACCACCTTTCTTCCTTTCATGTGTTTCACGTAGTATTTCCTCAATATTCTCCATAGCCTGAAGATCCTCTACCTCTTCTTCATCACTTTCCAAGCCCTCTCTATCTTCTATGCCTATATTCTTATTATTCATATTATATTGGTAGGTTACTCCACTGCATGTCTTTCAAGATGTTTCCATTATATACGTTATCTAATATTCCTCCATCATGATTGGGCCCATGGCCTCCTCCTTCTTTCCCTTATCCATCTCTTCTTCCATTTCTCCACCTTTGTCGGTACTTCCGCCCCTTCCCCCATGCACGCAGAGAAGTTTAGTTGTCTGATTCCATCGTCATCACACTATTGTTATATAGTAAAATGTTGATTGAAGTATACAACAACCTGATATACCTAGCTCTAGGTCCTTTTAGGAACTCATTCTTTCTTGCACTGTAAGAATTCACGACATCTGCTACAAATTTTGTAATAAATCCTGTAACAATATTGTCTAACCAGAAATCTACTGCATGCATGAATTTGTTGTTAAATTGTTGTAATTGTATGATATCCATAGGATTCCACTCCAGTTTTCTAATCCAATTTATTGGGTGGTTGTATTTTAACCTCAATATCCACTACTGCAACACATGCGGGAAATTGCAGAAAAATACCTCATGTAAGTCGCTAAACACATACTTGTCCATATATTTGCGCAATGTTAACTTAGGGTTTCTGTTATCTTTCTGCGAAAAATCAATCTCCTTTTTATCAACCATATTTCGATCTCTACCTTCATTAGATTCCACGGTCTAAAAATTCCCTTTTATCCCTTCATTCTCTACATGCTTCTTCCACGGATCCCATTCACTCAATGCCATGCAGTTCCAGCTAGCAATGGAACCATTTATTGGTTATTTCTCTTTCTTTCTACTTCTTGGGCTGACTCAGGTTCATATCTAAACATGTTTCCAATAAACCCCTCTAAAACTATCATCCCTTCTGTTAAACCTGAAGGCAATACAACACACAGAAGGTACTGCATAGTCTCACCCAAGATAGTTCTATGGGTGACTACAATTCTCAGGTGTTTGAAGTCTAGGAAAGAGTGGGGATTTGGGATTGTATTTGATCTTCTTCAGGCCTTACAATGATTACTCAATCTATTATTATTAAGATCCATTCATCTATTAAACCCATACAAGCCTTCTAGTAAATATAGCTAACCAATTATGTGTGAATCAATCAGCAATAGGAATTAAAGGTGATCAACAATTAACAGAAAGTATACATGCATTCATTCATCAAACAGTACACAATTTTTACCATGGTTCACCCCCTCCTAGTCTACATCCACACATATCTTGCTTCTTAAGCTCTTTTATTAAGTTTGCTACAAAACATGGCATTGTGCGCACTACATCTCCAATCATACAATCATAAAACAGGGTCCACAACCTCTGTGAGGCAGACTAGATCACACCAGGATCCTCAGCATGTGATCTAACCCTCAAAGCAATAACCTAATCGACTCTCTACAACTCAACAACTTACAAAATAGAACAACTTTTGACACTTTGAACCGTAACTAATAATCAACAACCCTCTGAACTCCAACCTATACCTCCTAAGTACTTATTTATACTATTTTACAGTCTTATTAGCCATTACATTCCAAAACCCTAACCCTAACATGGTTAGGTCTTACTAGCTCTGCACCTTATATGCTTTCCTCCTTTGCATGCGGATTTTCCTTACATGTGTTGCTTTTCCTTCCAGCTATCCTTTTCCAAATTAAGCTTTACATTTTAAAAATGGAATTTTTCTCAAAATCGACCTGTCCCCAACATACTACATATGCTTACATTACATTGCTCAAGAAACAATTTTATATACAACATTGTTTCTGAATATACATGGGTTGATTCTAATTGGATCCCTTTTCTCACGCATTTGACATATCGAATACTATTATATAAGTAACAACTGCCAGATAAGACAAAATCAAAATCAAACTTGTAGAGACCCAAAAGAAGTCAAAACAGAAAGAAGTCAACAATCAAGAGGAAATTAGAAAAGACTTGTGACACTTTGCAGAAGGAAATAAGGATGCAGACGAAAGCATGGACTCTTTTAGATGGAGGGAGATGATTACAAAATTCCAAAAGAAGAGCATGCGTTCATGCATGAAGCAAGGATTAGGAGGGATCTAATCCTAAATGATATGATCCATTGAGGATTATGAATTATATGTCCATGTTCCAATTGAAATTAACAACCATGATAAGCAACACGTGTTCATTTTGACTCTAGAAAAAGTATTATTCAAAAAGAATCCTTAAAGTATCCTTGGTTGTCCATGTACATCCATGATTCTATGATAAAAGGAAGAATTTCGAATCTTCAGGGAATATAGAAGAACCCATGGACCCAAGATCTAAAGAGAGACATGAGGAACAACATGAATATTCCAACAAAGAAAGAAAAGAAAGAACAATCATTTATTATACCGAGAATCACAAGATTACCATCTTGGTTTGAACCCACTAGGAAGCAATAAAGTAGAAGAAATGGAAGTTATGATAAAGAACAGTATATGTAAGAAAATGTGAAAAATACTTATGAATGGAAGCATTGCAAGTTTCATAGTTTCTTCCAAAAAGAAGGAGAAGACTATGAAAACAACTTGTTCTAGTAAAAACCAAATATACCTCTTGCAGTATCCATGGATTGGAATTTACATCTAAAAGACTATTCTTCCCAATAAAGCAAGTGAGAAAGAAGCTTATACTAGAAAGAGACCCATGTATGCAAGAAAACCTTGTATCCATTCAAACAACTTGATGCAGAGTATCTCATATACAACAGAAGCATGGTGAAAACTTTCTATGACAAAGATAGTGTATCCGAATATTTACTTAGAAGTCTAGGATGATAGATTGCTAATCCATGGTAAACTCTTATGATGACAGAAGAAGTGCTACTTGGATATTTTTCATTTTGAGCCTTTCCACAATGTCATGAGTTAGAAGGAAACATAATTGTTGAATTCAACCATGATATATTGTAATGATCATAGCTATATGAAGCCTTCAAAGAAAACCAGGGTTCCATGATAGAAAAAAGTACATTGAGATCAAGCATTATATTCTTCATGATGAATTCCAGAAAATAGAAGTGGTTCTCCGATATATCTCCATAGATGAGAAGATAACAAATATTTTGGTAAAGCCTCTGTCCAAGATGAAAAGTTGGCATACTCAAGAAACAAGATGGGGCTCGTGGAGACGAATTCCTTATTGAAAAAGGAAGAGATTACTCGCAGGTTTTGAGGGAGCACTAATATGTTATTGATTTTTGGACAATCATTTTTCAGTCTGAAAAATGGTCCAAGATGAGCATTTCCTTTCTAGTTCGGAAAGTGGTTTGAGATTTCTGACAGACAGGCATTTTATAATTTAGAAAATTTTCTAGATTGGAAAATCATTTTCGTAATGAAAATGGTCCAATAGATTGTTGATGTACCATAGATAGTTATTCCCCTTGCGTCCAGTGTGGGGGAATGGTCTAGGAAAGTAATTATTATTGGCAGCCACTCTAATTAGTGGTCAAGTAGAATGGTCTGCCTCACTGGGCAGTCATTATTTTGAAGTTCACAGTTGTGAGTTGTCACATACCCACTATGGAAATCAAATTTTACGTCGATTTCTCAATTATTAGACCCCCAAAACGTCTACGGAGATCTAGCGTAAGCTAGCTCATCCCTTGTCTGTTCCCATAGGATCGTGGGTCATGACCATAGGTCAAACAAATATGATGTCCTTTCACACTTCGCAACTCAGTTCTACCAGACCAGCAACCACATATACTCTATAGATGGATGGTCCAGGTACTTCCATGGACCATGGGGTCTACGGTCCTAATTCCTTCATTTCTTGCAAGGGAAAAAGGGTTGTGGCATTAATGCCTGCATCTCTTCCTATAATCTAATGGTTATTACAGACCTTGGATCCTCCGAAGGGATCATGTTCATGCATTTCTTGCAAAGGCGGAGAGGGGTCAAGGAACTATCATCCAAGTTCCTTCCCCACATCCAACGGTTGTTACAGACCTTGGATCCTCCAAGAGGACCTAGTCCGTTAATTGAGACTTAAACATATGCTAACATTTTGGGAGTTCACCAGTTGAAGTTTTGGGACTTATCAATCACGAGAGTCTGACCTCTTGTCAACAGGACTCCCGAACTCCCGATTTGCGAAATCCTGATGGGCTCTTTCTTTCGGGATTCTCCCGAGATCTTGGATTACTGCCACGTATCCTTCACGGATGGATGGTCTAGATTGTTTCACAATTTCGTGACTTGCGACCCCCAGTGACGCAAATCCTTTGTCAACTCGAATCCCCGGTATCCGAAATACCGATGGACTCTCGATCTCTGCCACGTGTCCTTCACGGATGGATGGTCCAGATATATATCGGGACTTTCACCATGGAGTGTCCCGATCTCTTTTCATCAAGACTCCCAGAATATCGAACTCTGAATCCCCGATATCGACTCCTCTCTCAGGACTTTTTCCCTTGTTCACAAGGGCTTAACCCTCATGCATCTCCTAACAAATCCAACGACTATCGGGTTTTTTAGCTAAGATCTGATGGCTCAGATCTATCCCACATCGTGCACTCTCCCCCTACTCTCTGGACGGGGAAAAACCAATGGTCCAGATACTCCCACAGTCCTTGGGAATCTACAGTCCTGATTTCCTCACTACTCTCGAAGATAAAAGAAAAGGGGTAAGGCATGTAACGCCCTTGTTTCTTCCGCCAATCTAACGGTCGTGAATGACCACAGATCTTTTGACAAGATCTCATTCATCGATCGATACTTATCCCTACGCTGCTACTTTGGGATTTCAAGAGGATAATTATTCCTCGTACAGGGTTGCTAAGACTTGTGCATTCAAGTCCTTTTTCTAGGTTCTTGGTAAACTTTTCCAAGAAGGGTATCTCTGTGCAGA
>JASDQU010241783.1:167737-179608 GCA_032191745.1 Picea mariana | reverse complement strand
ATATGTGAGAGTTTTTACTTTGTATGGTCCTAACCAGTGCATTCTGAGTTTTCCTGGGTGTTGAATGGATTTGTTGTCATACATCAACACTAAATATCCTTCCTTGAAAGTTTTCTTATTGATGTGTCTTTCATGCCAAGATTTGTCCCTTGCTTTATGATATTGTTGATGGAACCCTGATAGGGTCCGATCTTCCTCCATGGTCATCAACTTATTTAGTCTCTCCTATACTGAACCTCATTCCATCATGTGTGTAATTGTTGCTACTCGCAAAATGGGTACCAAAAATTCTAATGGAACCATTGCTTCTTGTCCATATACCAAATTAAATGGCATGTGTCCTATCAACTTATTACACATGGTCCTATAGGCCCATAATGTTGCTGGTATTTTGAGGTCTCAATTATCCATGTTGAAATTACAGATCTTTGTCAGTGCATTCTCAAGGATTTTGTTAAATGCTTCTATTGTGCCATTTGCATGTGGTTGATATGGTATGCTCTTTTGATGATGGACTTCACACTCTTTAGTCGTAGCATTGATAGTGTTGTTAATGAAGTGTGTGCCTTGGTCACTCATCAAAACTCTTGGACACCCAAATCTAGTGATTAATTGTTCAAATAGAAAGTGTGTTGTTGTTTCTGTGTTGTAATCCTTCACTAGTGCTGCTTCCACCCATCTTGTTAGGTATTCTGTCGCGGTGATAATGTACCTTGCTCCTATTCTTTTTTGTGGTTGGGTTGATTGGTCCCACAAAGTCTATTACCCATTTATCAAATGCTTGCAATGTTACCGATGGTTGTGATGGAATATCGTCCCTTCTATTGGGTTTACCAACCCTTTGACAGACATCGCATCTCTGGCAGTACTCCTTCGAGTCTCTTTGAATGGTCGGCCACCATAGTCCTGCGCGCAATACCTTTTTCACAGCCTGTGTAATGTCCACCTGCTATTCCCTCATGGGCTTCTGCTAAAAATTTTGGTCTTTCATGTTCTAACACATATCTTCGCAAGATGCTATATGAACCCATTTTGTATAAGTGTCATGCGATCAATTGATAGTATACAGGCCAAACTACTAGGTTTTTCTTCTACGCGGTTTTATGTTCCTGCGGTGCAATACCTGTTCTCAAGTATTGAATGATATCTGCAAAGTATTCATCAATGATCTGGACTGAAAATAGTTGTGCATCCAGTATTTTTCCCTCTAAATCCGTAGATTCTTCTCTGTTTGTGACCCTTGATAGGTGGTTAGGTCCTGCATTCAATTTCCCTGGCTTGACTATTATTTCAAAATGAAATTCTTGAAACAGTAGTAACCATCGACATATTCTCCCTCCCAACACTGGCTTGTTGACTAGGTATTTAAGGGCTGAGTGATCTGTAAACATCTTAAAATGTTTTCCCAATAAGTAATGTCAAAACTTCTACAGTGTGTAGACCATAGCTAGGCCTTCCCTCTCTATGGTGTTATAGTTTTGTTCTAATTCTGATAGATTTTTTCTCGCAAATTCTATAGGGTGATCCAAATCTCCCACTCTTGGCTATGCCAAGATAGCTCCAAGTGCTATGGTTGATGCATCTACATGTATGTGGAATGTCTTTTCCTAGTCTAGAAATACTAGTATTGGTGCGGTGACCATCTTTTCTTTTAGCGTATCCAGACTATGTTGACAATCATCGTTCCACTGAAACTTTGTATATTTTCTTAACAATTTCTCCAATGGTGTGGTATTATGCACGTATCCTTTGATAAATTTTCTGTGGTATCCTATGTGTCCCAATGTCACTCTTAGTTGACGAACTATTTTTGGCAATGGAAAGTTAACAATTACTGCAATCTTTGCAGGATCTACTATTAAACCTTGTTTGCATACTATATGGCCCAATAGTCTCCCAAACAGTGTTCCGAATATACATTTTTTTATGTTTAGTGATATCAGGCACTGCCTACATATTTCTAGCATCATCCRTAAGACCTCTACATGGTCTTTCAACAAAATATATATTGTCCAATCATCCAAGTATACCTCTAGAAACTGGTGGATGAATTCTTTAAATGTAGTGATGACTACCCTGTAAAATATTTCTGGTGCATTCTTCAGTCCAAACGACATGACTGTGTACTAGTAGGATCCCCATTCTATAGAAAACGTGGTCTTGTATCTATCTTCCTATGCTATCTTGATCTGGTGGTACCCTAAGAATCCATCAGTGAATGAGTAAACTTCATGTCCTCCTACGTTATCCAACACTTCATCTGTGAAAGGTGTAGGGAACGGGTCATGTAGGCATGCATCGTTCAACTTCCTCAAGTCGACACATATCCTTATCCCTCCTTGTTTATTCTCTTGAACTACCATTGGGATTATCCATTCTGATTCTTCCACTAGTTCTATGATTCCAGCTTCGATAATCCTGTCGATATCAACTTTGACTTTCTTCTTATATATCGGGTTCAATTTGTATGGTCTTTTTTTGATCGGTCTCGCTTTAGCTCTGAGTGTTATCTTCATTTCTCCTAGCTCTTCTGCTATACCCTTCATCTCTATAAATGTTGTGGGAAAAAGATCATTGTACTCACACAGTAACTCTGTTATGCTTTCTACGGTTTTCTCATCCCAATAATCTCCAATGCTGGCCATTTTGGGATTCTCAATTGTCCCAATGTTGACTTTCTTCACCTTGATCGGTGCAGCAATGACTTCTGATTCTATAGGTGGACCCTCCACTTCTCTTTCTCCTTCCGCTTCCTCGATTTCAATATCGCGCGGATCGTCTTCATCTGGTGCTTCCTCCTTCACATGGTAACATGACAGTAGTTCTTTGACTGTCTATTTGTTCCACTGTTGTTCTTTTGTTATGAGTTCGACTTTTGTTTCCTTGATGAATATCACCCCTCTTATCTGTTTAAGAGGTTCATATATGTTGGATTTCTCATGCTCGAATGAAAAGGTGACTGTAAAATTCTATTGCAATATCGTCTAGGACGTAATTCCTTTGCGCAATTCTTGGTTTGTATACCGGTTCAATGGTATGCCCTCTAGAGTGTGTATGAAATTATGAGGCCATTCCTATGGGGGTGTCATTTTCCATAGTGTTCTGCACTTCTCCAAGTGTTTCGCTGGTGCCACGTGTCCATCATACTTCTGATGCTTTTTTTTTTTTTTTTTTTGCGTCGAACCTTATGTGCAGTAACTGCTTACATTGGTACCAATATTTGATTATCTCTTTTTGTGTGCCCCACAATCTTGCAGGTGTGGCCTTGAGTGCTATATCAAGTGATAAGATTCTCTGATTCTCTGAAACTTCATCTTTGTACTGTGCCAAGAATACTTCTAGATCATTTACTCTGTGAAAATTGGGTGGTTCCCTTATCTTTGTGCCTACCCATCTTACTGCACAGTCTATTTGTGCACATCTTCTCATGGAAACTTCATGTAGCCTTTGTTTCCAGTTCTCTAAACCGGTATTTGAGTCTGTGGCACATGAAGTAATTCTCTGCCAAATGAATATCCCATATGTAGTTGGGTTCATGTAATCCTCATCGCACGCTGTTGTTCTGTACAACTGGATGATTTCCTCTAAGTCTAAGCAAGTGGGTTCTACAAACCTTTCCCCTTTTGATGGGTCTAATAGTGCGATGAACCTGTATTCATCTGACTCAAATGTCATTTTTCGTGTCTTCAAATTGATTATGGCCTGGTTGTCAAATGCCCAATCCAAACTAAGCAATGTTGGATATGGTGTTGTGTCATCCATTATTTCAATCACTTCAAAGTCTTCTTTAGTGCACACTCCATCCAGGTCTACTGTCACTCCTTTCAGTATACCAATTGGTAGGACACTGTGTTGGTTTGCTAGTTTCAGTTGCACAGGTGAATATCCTAATGTGGGATCTCCCATACATGTTCATGTCTTCTTTGGTAATACATTAACTTCAGTTCCTAGATCTAGTATGATATCTCCCATGTTGAAATCTCCAATGTTGGCATTCATTCTGAAATCCCTACTTGTTCTTCTCCTTGTATGTAGGTGATTGACTATTTTTTGTTCTAGTTTTTATTTCGTCTCTATACTACATCTTTCTAATATGTGTTGCAATATTTTGACAGATGATGGATAATTCAATACTTTTACACGTGATTTCAAAAATCCTTTGATTGTACTTACTTGTCCCATGGGTTTCATTTTGTTGGTATGATCCAATAATGGAGGAATCTCGTACTCTGGTGCTTCCTTGCTTTGTTGTGCAGTTGAATTCAACTCAATGTCATCCTTCTGAAATTATTGTATGGCTTGCTTAAATATCTCCTTCTCATTCTACACATCGAACTACTTCCTTGGTTCGACGTTCTTCTTCACCCACTGGTGTTGAACTGGCTCTTGTTGGACTGCTTGATTTCTTGTTTTAGCTCCTCCACGGGTAACTATGTTGATGTTTCGTCCTTCATCCTTCTCTTAGGCTGAGATCCACTGAATGTTCTAGTTGTTCTTGTTCCTCTTCTCCTGGATATTTACTAATAGTGTCATACATTCTTCCGTATCATGGTCCAATGAGCGACAATACATACAATTTGTTGGTGGAAGTGGACATTCCCTTGGATAATGTCTCAGTTGTTGACAATTGTGACATACCATTGGTCCTCTACCTCTTCCAAATCCCCCTCTTTCTCTTCCTCCACCTTTGTAGCCCACTCGATATCCTCTGGGCACGTTACACTAGGGCGTCTGATTGTATTGTAGTTGTGTTGTGTTGTACTGTGGCTACACGATATTATATGTTTGATGCACAGTGTTGTATGGGGCTGGCACGTGGTTAAATTGTAGTGTGGATTGCCCAATCATCATTTATTCCTGCACTCTATATGCATTTGATGTCCTCTCTCGCATCAAATCCATAGTTCTACAACCTTTGTCATCATGGCCCACTGACTTGCAAAAGTTACAATATGAACTCTTTGGGACTGTCCTGTATTTTTGCATCATTGAGCAGTGATATGGATCGTGGCCTAGTTTCTTATAGACTTCACACCATAGTCCTCCTGTTGGTAACATATTTGGCATTCATACTTCCATATACTGCGCGAATGTTGGAAATTCGTTCTTGTGGTGTCCTTTCATCCTACATGTAGTACACCAAACAACTTCTTATTTGTCCATACTTTTATTCTGGTTTAGTTGGAATGTTAAGTTATTCAAATCCTCGTTTAGTTATTCAATGGCTAGATCCATCTGTTAATATTGGTTTTCTTCCAGTTGCAGGGTTACCTGCAGAGCCTCTGTGTATGTCTGAAACTTCTGTTGTCGCAATGGATATTTTAAGTGTGGTAATAGTGAATTGACGAACATGTGCCTATGTTGCATATCGATCATGAGATATTTCAACTTTCCCTTCATTTGCTTGAATATTTGGTCAATCTCCCATACATATTCTCCTAGATTTTGTCTAATTTTGATCATCTTGTTCATGTACCGATCTTTTGAACCTGGCTTCTGGAATTCATTTATCAACAATTTCTTGATGTCTGCAATTGTTCTGGTTGTTTGTAGCTAAACTCATATACCAATCCAATGCGTGATCCCTTAGTGTAATTACTAGTTGTTCCAGTTTAGTATCTTCGTCTGTGATCTGTTTTTATTCCCAAATCTTCTCACAAATGAACAAATGTTTTTCTAGGTCCTTTTATGCTTCTCCTTTAAATTATGGTAACCTGATGGTGGGATCGTGTCCTGCCATTCTGAACACTGAACTACTACCTCCACATAGTGTAGATACTTGACTAGTGCTTCCTAAACTTGCTCCTCCAGTTGTTGTTCCTTGTCTATATGTGCTTCCTTCTGTCTTTCTTATCCCGAAATCTGGTTGTCTAAATGGTGGCATTCTCTTTTTGGTATTAGTCATACATGGGTTTATGGGTTCCACACTAACATTAATATGGATAGGATTGATGCCTTCTCTTCTTGTTCTTGGAACTCTTATCTTCCTATCATATGTTGCGCATAGGATTTACTCAATCTAATCCATAGCCCATAGATCCTCTACCTCTTCCTCGTCACTCGCCAAGCCTTCCCTCGCGGCTACGACTCTCTTCTTAGTATTCACCTTGTATTGGTAGGGTACTCTGCTATGCATCTTTCTAGTTGTCTCCATGATGTTCTTGATATGTTCGTCATCCATAATGATTGGGTCCAAGGGTTCCTCCTTCTTTGCCTTATCCTTTCCTCCTTCCATTTCTCCTTTTTCCGCCAGTGCTTCCCCCCTTCCCCCATGCACGTAGGGAAGTTTAGTTGTCTGACTCCATCGTCATTACCCCTTTGTTGTATATCAATATCTTAATAGAAGTATACATTGATCTAATGTACCTTCCTTGAGGTCTGCGTAGAAACTCTTTCTCCACTACGTTGTACGACTTCACTGTACAACTTCACTGTATCTACTGCAAACTCTGTCATAAAGCCTGCCACAATACTGTCGAGCCAAAAGTATACTATGGGGGTGAATTTGTTGTTCACCTGTTGTAACTGCTCAATTTGTACTGGGGTCCACTCTAAATGTCAGATACGGTTCGTTGCATGGTTATCCTTCAAACTTAGTATCCACTCCTGCAATAAGTGTGGAAAATCATAGAAAAATACTTTATGTAAATCAGTAAACACATATTTCTCAAGATATTTCCAGGGTGTTACTCTAGGGTTTCTATTATCTTTCTGTGAAAACTCCAGCTCTTTTTTCCTTAGTCATCTTTCAATCTCTACTTTTGTGGGATTCCACGGTCTCAAGATCCCCTTCTAGTGGCTCATTGCTTTCTTCTTTGCTTTAATATTCTCTTAATCTGCCTCCTGCAAATCTTACATATCTTTCAACAGATCTTCAACATATCCCATCTATTCAATGCTCTGTTGTTCCTACCTATGGAAATGGAACCATTTGTTGTTTATTCATATATCTGGTCTGAGTTTGTATCCTCGGCTTGAGTGACCCAGGGTTCATGTCTGTTAGGGGTTCCAACAAAGCCTCTAAAACTATCGGGCCTCCTTGTAAACCAAAAGGAAATGAAATGCACAGGGTGCATTGCATCATCTCAGTTGAGATAGTCTTAATGGGTGGATGCAATAATCATGTGTTTACAGCCTAGGATTGAGTGGGAGATCTGAGAACTGTACGCTGAGAGTTCTATTATTAACGCAATATGCTATCATTTATGATTACACAGGGAATATAACAACTCATTCATTTAGCATATCAAAAAATACTGAAGACAATAAAGAAACACATGCATTCAATCACATAACACAAGTTTTACCATGGTTCACCCCCCTCAGATACATCCACAAAGATCTATCTCTTAGCTCTTTTATTATAGTAAGTATGAAACTACAGCGTCGCGTGCTTCACAACTCATCTCAGATGGGTTGAGATTTATTATGAGGCAGACTAGATCACACCAGGCTCCTCATCCTTTGATCTAATCCTCAATATCTACCCTCCTTAGTCCTCTCTAGCTCATAAACTTACAAAATTAGGTCATACAATAAAACATTACATCGCTTCTGCTTCCTCACATTCGTCCCTCTCTATGATACCTGGGTATATATATTTATATGTTTCTGGCTCGTCAGCCATTAAAATGTGTTGCAAAAACCCTAACCCTAACATCATTAGGTCTTCCATGCATGCGCACGTGTTGCTCTTCCTTCCAGCTGTCTCTTCCCTCGTGCATGCCTTCTTTCTCAAAATCACCTTTCTTTCTGCTTTGGCTTACTTCCAACAAATGAGCCTTGTAACTCACAACATTCGAGTCTCCATTGGTATCAATAATACACAGAAGGTCCACCAAGACTCTTCCAAGAATCTATATAAAGAAGGAAAATCTTGAGCATGAATGGAAGAATCATTCACAGAGTTATGTTGTCAAAATTCATAGGCGCTTCTCCATATACATCAGTTGCAGTCAGTTTTCCTAGCTTGGTTGAAGAGCTTAGGAGGAGAAAGGAGAAATGGGAAAGGATGAGTGCATCTACACATTCTGGTAATGATATTGATGCACTTCTTTCATATGAATTAATAGATCATTGGTTTTCTCCTCAAAAGTTTTGTGTTTCATTTATAAATATTTATATATTATTTATTTTCTCAGGTTTAGATTCAAGCTAGATCTAGGATTCTAACACTAGGAGGAGGAATTGGAAACGAAACTTGAGCAAAGCAGTAGCTAGTACATATGGATGATAACCTTTAGAATAAGGTATGACATTCTTCCATTTCCTTGTGTAATTATGGAAATTGTTTCTTGATTCTAAGGAAATCCATCGAAGTCTAGCCCACTGTTTGTCTAGRATCAATAGGAAGATCCTAGGGAGATCTTACTATCCATTGGTGATATCTTCTTTGTGATAGTTAGCCTAATAAAAAAGGGGCCACATGTGCAATTTATGAATAGGTATATATAGAGATCATGTATTCATTATTAAGGATTGTGTTTTGCATGTATGAATGTCTTTGGGTATTTGGAGGAGGATATCCTATTATTTAAGAATATAGTGTGTAACTTATCTTATATCTTTATTGGATTTATGCTCCACATTCACATTTGTGTACTTTTGGGTGATTGTGATATTTTAAGCATTTGGTTCATAATAAAACCCTATACTAAATTCCACAAGTGAAATATGAATTCCAATATCCCAAACCCAAAAATCAATTCAAAAAGTGAAAATATTTTCGTTTTTTCCAAAATTTCTTTTAATCTCCTATTTTTGGTCAAATAACCTTTTTTCTCCTTTATCTATAACACACATCCAATATGTTAACCTAAAACAAAAAAATATATCCTACAAAAGTAGATTTTTTCTAAAATAATACAATAATCAAAGTAACAACATAAAATATGACATATCCAATTGAGCTTCACTCTTCATAAACATACATATAGTCACTAATATAGATAATTTGTATTTCAATATTACCTTATTATTCTAACCCCTTGGTCATGTAATGCATTAAAAAACTCCACGAGGTTTAATTATAATAACAACAAGAGTACACTATTGATTATGATAATTACATCTTCATTGCAATGCTATGTATTATTATATTCTCAAACACAGAAATTTTTAGGGGCTAAATTTCACAAATGGACTAATTTTCGATGTTTTTCCGAAAAAACAATTCACCAATTTCCATTTTTTCTAAAAATGATTTGCCCAAATTTCATAGAGTAAAGTTATTTTACCTTCAAAATCGCTAAAAGTTTATAGAAACTATATAAAATCCTTAGAAAATTGAATATTTTTATGAAAACATCGTCAAACATTCTACATTTTGCATATTAAGGACTAGAAATATTAGCTCAGGTTTCTACATTTTAATATAAAATTCCATCCTTAAAATTATCCATGTTCTCAAATACATAATACTAGCATTTGAAACATTAAAATCATAACTAGGAAATAGATAGAAAGTAGCAAAACTAGCTTAATTTGCAATTTAATCAAAACAAGCCTTTAGAAAACAAAGATTAGGCCTCTACTAATCATTCAATGGTTCATAGTTTTCCTCAACAACAATAGTACAACAAATATTCCCTCAATTGGCCATATACCATCAACCTTTAACCATTAAAGGTGAATCACTTGGTCTATTACATTCAAGTACAAATTCCATATAAATTCTCAAATACAATCCTTTATATAATGGTTTGGGAAATACTTGCTCGAACACTCTTCTTGCAAATATATTTTAACTTTAGGATCCCTCCTTGTATTCTTAATTCATGTGAGAAAAATTCAATTATGAATACAAACAATATTTTTTTCTTACAATCTAATCAATGCTAAAGTGACAAAAGAATTTTATATTATTAATGGAAATCATTCAATTTGACACAAGGTTATTGTTAATCCCTAGACAAAGCCCCATGTTATGTATAAAACCCCTTAATAATCCCTAGATATTGAATTATTGCATTTCTAGTAGGTAGGATAGAACCCTTCATTGCACCCTTTCATCATAATTGTAACCCTTTATCTCCTATATATATCAAGGATATCTAGTATTAGGATCATCTTATGTCAACTCATATTGTGTTCTGAAGTGGATATATTGTAAAGGAGGGTTCCCCCTCGAAGTGGACTGTAATTTATTGATTTCTTATCATTTTTAAGGAGTTGGATCATAAATTTGGTATCAGAGCCAGAAACAATCCTTGAAGAAAGAATTAAGCAGTTGAGAAATCGAACAATTACATGCTACCTCATCAAATGGAAGAGCCTAGTAATGGAAGAGGCAAGATGGGAAGATGAATTCTTTGTGCAAAAGCATCCGTGATTAGTCAAGTGTTGAGGAAAACACTTGTTTGAATGGTAGGGGCATGTTAAGCCCTATACCAAGCCCCATGTTATGTATAAAACCCCTTATTAATCCATAGATATTGAATTATTACATTTCTAGTAGGTCAACTAGAACACTTCATTGCACCCTTTCATCATAATTGTAACCCTTTGTCTCCTATATATATATATATATATATATATATATAAGAGCTATTATTAGGATCATCTTATATCAACTCATATTGTGTTCTGAAGTGGATATATTGTAAAGGAGGGTTCCCGCTCAAAGTGGACTATAATTTGTTGATTCTTATCATTTTTAAGGCATTGGATCATAACAATTATGAATATTCAAGAGTATGTATCTACTCAATTACATCTATTATTTCATTCATCAAAACATGGCAATAACTGACATCATAATTATATAATGCATTTAATATTATTCAAAACTGTAGAAATCAAATACTTTCTTAAGCTACATAAATTACAAGACCCAAAGAGAAAATTCCCAAGGTTTTCTCACTCTTGGATTTATTATAGATAAAATAATGAATTGTAATCAATAAATAAAATGGATTAAGAGACTTTATAAGAGATTAAAATACTAACTAATCAATAATATATAGTGTCCTCATTCAGAGGAACAAAACCCATAAAATCCCCCTTTTAAAAATCCATCAATTCCAATTTTTTGAGAATGGAAAACATGATATAGTCCGACATATATGTTCCTTTAATGAAGGAAAAGAGAGTATGTACATGTATTTAATGAATGAAAATATAGTATGCATTCTTCTATTATTAAAGAAAGGTGCATATGCCTATGTTTTACATGAAAATTTTAGTAAAACTTTCCAAAAACAATCATGTTGATGCTAACTAATGCTAAGGTATTTAGTTAAATTTTAGAACAATTGGAAAGACAAGTTTTAAACTCTACTCCAATTTTATAAATATCCCATGCAATATTGAATTCAAAATTTCTAAAAAATGAACAAAACCCTAAGAGAATTTCAAGTTACAAACCACTTGTCTATAAATTGAACTTTCCATAATTACATACATTTTTTATGGTTGTAGAATATCATACTTTAACTGTTATTTAATTACAATATTTTTGCAAGCATGAGATCTAATTATATTTTTCCAAATATAAAAGCTATTTACCACTTGACAACCCTACCAACTCACAAATGGTACTCTTGTTCCCTAGGGAACCCTGAGTTGCAATATGCTATATGAGAAGAGTACACAAACTAGCAATTCCAATTATGTGGCTCCTCTAGAGATTATAATGTCCCCACCCCCAAATCACACCATAAAATCGTAAGATCAAGCTCAGCACTAGCTCACCAAGAAAAAAATGATAATTATGGGATCCATACAACAATAGGGTGCAAAAGGGTGAGCTTTCAAGTCCAATTCTCTTTTCTTATATATCCTTTGAGCTTCATGCCATTTTTCCATCTCATAAAAAATCCTAATTATTTGAATTACTAATTGCATATTATTCACCCACCCATATGTCATTCC
>JASDQU010241783.1:155901-166634 GCA_032191745.1 Picea mariana | reverse complement strand
CTATAGGGTGATCCAAATCTCCCACTCTTGGCTATGCCAAGATAGCTCCAAGTGCTATGGTTGATGCATCTACATGTATGTGGAATGTCTTTTCCTAGTCTAGAAATACTAGTATTGGCGCGGTGACCATCTTTTCTTTTAGCGTATCCAGACTGTGTTGACAATCATCGTTCCACCGACACTTTGTATATTTTCTTAACAATTTCTCCATTGGTGCGGTATTCTGCGCGTATCCTTTGATAAATTTTCTGTGGTATCCTGTGTGTCCCAATGTCACTCTTAGTTGATGAACTATTTTTTGCAATGGAAAGTTAACAATTACTGCAATCTTTGCAGGATCTACTATTAAACCTTGTTTGCATACTATATGGCCCAATAGTCTCCCAAACAGTGTTCCGAATATACATTTTTTTATGTTTAGTGATATCAGGCACTGCCTACATATTTCTAGCATCATCCATAAGACCTCTACATGGTCTTTCAACAAAATATATATTGTCCAATCATCCAAGTATACCTCTAGAAACTGGTGGATGAATTCTTTAAATGTAGTGATGACTACCCTGTAAAATATTTCTGGCGCATTCTTCAGTCCAAACGACATGACTGTGTACTAGTAGGATCCCCATTCTATAGAAAACATGGTCTTGTATCTAGCTTCCTATGTTATCTTGATCTGGTGGTACCCTGAGAATCCATCAGTGAATGAGTAAACTTCATGTCCTCCTACATTATCCAACACGTCATCTGTGAAAGGTGTAGGGAACGGGTCATGTAGGCATGCATCGTTCAAATTCCTCAAGTCGACACATATCCTTATCCCTCCTTGTTTTTTCTCTTGAACTACCATTGGGATTATCCATTCTGATTCTTCCACTGGTTCTATGATTCCAGCTTCGAGAATCCTATCGATATCAACTTTGACTTTCTTCTTATATATCGGGTTCAATTTGTATGGTCTTTTTTTGATCGGTCTCGCTTTAGCTCTGAGTGGTATCTTCATTTCTCCTAGCTCTTCTGCTATACCCTTCATCTTTATAAATGTTGTGGGAAAAAGATCATTGTACTCACACAGTAACTCTGTTATGCTTTCTACGTTTTTCTCATCCCAATAATCTCCAATGCTGGCCATTTTGGGATTCTCAATTGTCCCAATGTTGACTTTCTTCACCTTGATCGGTGCAGCAATGACTTCTGATTCTATAGGTGGACCCTCCACTTCTCTTTCTCCTTTCGCTTCCTCGATTTCAATATCGCGCGGATCGTCTTCATCTGGTGCTTCCTCCTTCACATGGTAACATGACAGTAGTTCTTTGACTGTCTATTTGTTCCACTGTTGTTCTTTTGTTATGAGTTCAACTTTTGTCTCCTTGATG
Source organism: Picea mariana (assembly GCA_032191745.1). NCBI lineage: Eukaryota > Viridiplantae > Streptophyta > Pinopsida > Pinales > Pinaceae > Picea > Picea mariana. The sequence continues at coordinate 165,258 of JASDQU010241783.1, read as the reverse complement.
AACATCACCCCTCTTATCTGTTTAAGAGGTTCATATATGTTGGATTTCTCATGCTCGAATGAAAAAGTGACTGTAAAATTTTGTTGCAATATTGTCTAGGACGTAATTCCTTTGCGCAATTCTTGGTCTGTATACCGGTTCAATGGTATGCCCTCTAGAGTGTGTATGAAATTATGAGGCCATTCCTATGGGGGTGTGATTTTCCACAGTGTTCTGCACTTCTCCAAGTGTTTCGCTGGTGCCACCTGTCCATCATACTTCTGATGTTTTTTTTTTGCGTCGAACCTTATGTGCAGTAACCGCTTACATTGGTACCAATATTTGATTATCTCTTTCTGTGCACCCCAAAATCTTGCAGGTGTGGCCTTGAGTGCTATATCAAGTGATAAGATTCTCTGATTCTCTAAAACTTCATATTTGTACTGTGCCAAGAATACTTCTAGATCATTTACTCTGTGAAAATTGGGTGGTTCCCTTATCTTTGTGCCTACCCATCTTACTGCGCAGTCTATTTGTGCACATATTCTCATGGAAACTTCATGTAGCCTTTGTTTCCAGTTCTCTAAACCGGTATCTAAGTCTGTGGCACATGAAGTAATGCTCTGCCAACTGAATATCCCATATGTAGTTGGGTTCATGTAATCCTCATCGCACGCTGTTGTTCTGTACAACTGGATGATTTCCTCGAAGTCTAATCAAGTGAGTTCTACAAACCTTTCCCCTTTTGATGGGTCTAATAGTGCGATGACCCTGTATTCACCTAACGCAAATGTCATTTTTCGTGTCTTCAAATTGATTATGCCCTGGTTGTCAAATGCCCAATCCAAACTAAGAAATGTTGGATATGGTGTTGTGTCATCCACTATTTCAATCACTTCAAAGTCTTCTTTAGTGCACACTCCATCTAGGTCTACTGTCACTCCTTTCAGTATACCAATTGGTAGGACACTATGTTGGTTTGCTAGTTTCAGTTGCACAGGTGAATATCCTAATGTGGGATCTCCCATACATGTTCATGTCTTCTTTGGTAATACATTAACTTCAGATCCTAGATCTAGTATGATATCTCCCATGTTGAAATCTCCAATGTTGGAATTCATTCTGAAATCCCTACTTGTTCTTCTCCTTGTATGTAGGTGATTGACTATTTTTTGTTCTAGTTTTTCTTTCGTCTCTATACTACATCTTTCTAATATGTGTTGCAATATTTTGACAAATGATGGATAATTCAATACTTTTACACGTGATTTCAAAAAGCCTTTGATTGTACTTACTTGTCCCATGGGTTTCATTTTGTTGGTATGATCCAATAATGGAGGAATCTCGTACTCTGGTGCTTCCTTGCTTTGTTGTGCAGTTGCATTCAACGCAATGTCATCCTTCTAAAATTATTGTATGTCTTGCTTAAATATCTCCTTCTCATTCTACACATCGAACTACTTCCTTGGTTCGACGTTCTTCTTCACCCACTGGTGTTGAACTGGCTCTTGTTGGACTGCTTGATTTCTTGTTTTAGCTCCTCTGCGGGTAACTATGTTGATGTTTCGTCCTTCATCCTTCACTTAGGATGAGATCCACTGAATGTTGTAGTTGTTCTTGTTCCTCTTCTCCTGGATATTTACTAATAGTGTCATACATTCTTCCGTATCATGGTCCAATGAGCGACAATACATACAAGTTGTTGGTGGAAGTGGACATTCCCTTGGATAATGTCTCGGTTGTTGACAATTGTGACATACCACTGGTCCTCTACCTCTTCCAAATCCCCCTCTTTCTCTTCCTCCACCTCTGTATCCCACTCGATATCCTCTGGGCACGTTACACTAGGGTGTCTGATTGTATTTCAGTTGTGTTGTGTTGTACTGTGGCTACACGATATTATATGTTTGATGCATAGTGTTGTATGGGGCTGGCACGCGGTTAAATTGTAGTGTGGCTTGCCCAATCATCATTTATTCCTGCACTCTATATGCATTTGATGTCCTCTCTCGCATCAAATCCATAGTTCTACAACCTTTGTCATCGTGGCCCACAGACTTGCAAAAGTTACAATATGAACTCTTTGGGACTGTCCTGTATTTTTGCATCATTGAGCAGTGATATGGATCTTGGCCTGGTTTCTTACAGAATTCACACCATAGTCCTCCTGTTGGTAACATATCTGGCATTCATACTTCCATATACTGCGCGAATGTTGGACATTCGTTCTTGTGGTGTCCTTTCATCCTACATGTAGTACACCAAACAACTTCTTATTTGTCCATACTTTTATTCTGGTTTAGTTGGAATGTTAAGTTATTCAAATCCTCCTTTAGTTATTCGATGGCTAGATCCATCTGCTAATATTGGTTTTCTTCCAGTTGCAGGGTTACCTGCAGAGCCTCTGTGTACATCTGAAACTTCTGTTGTCGCAATGGATATTTTAAGTGTGGTAATAGTGAATTGACGAACATGTGCCTATGTTGCATATCGGTCATGAGATATTTCAACTTTCCCTTCATTTGCTTGAATATTTGGTCAATCTCCCATACATATTCTCCCAGATTTTGTCTAATTTTGATCATCTCGTTCATGTACCGATCTTTTGAACCTGGCTTCTGGAATTCATTTATCAACAATTTCTTGATGTCTGCAATTGTTCTGGTTGTTTGTAGCTAAACTCATATACCAATCCAATGCGTGATCCCTTAGTGTAATTGCTAGTTGTTCCAGTTTAGTATCTTCGTCTGTGATCTGTTTTTCTTCCCAAATCTTCTCACAAATGAACAAATGTTTTTCTAGGTCCTTCGATGCTTCTCCTTTAAATTATGGTAACCTGATGGTGGGATCGTGTCCTGCCATTCTAAACACTGAACTACTACCTCCACATAGTGTAGATACTTGACTAGTGCTTCCTAAACTTGCTCCTCCAGTTGTTGTTCCTTGTGTATATGTGCTTCCTTCTGTCTTTCTTATCTCGAAATTCGGTTGTCTAAGTGGTGGCATTCGCTTTTGGGTATTAGTCATACATGGGTTTATGGGTTCCACAATAACATTAATATGGATAGGATTGATGCCTTCTCTTCTCGTTCTTGGACATCTTATCTTCCTATCATATGTTGCGCATAGGATTTCCTCAATCTGATCCATAGCCCAGATATCCTCTACCTCTTCCTCGTCACTCGCCAAGCCTTCCCTCGTATCTACGACTCTCTTCTTAGTATTCACCTTGTATTGGTAGGGTACTCTGCTATGCATCTTTCTAGTTGTCTCCATGATGTTCTTGATATGTTTGTCATCCATAATGATTGGGTCCAAGGGTTCCTCCTTCTTTTCCTTATCCTTTCCTCCTTCCATTTCTCCTTTTTCCGTCAGTGCTTCCCCCCTTCCCCCATGCACGTAGGGAAGTTTAGTTGTCTGACTCCATCGTCATTACCCCTTTGTTGTATATCAATATCTTAATATAAGTATACATCAATCTAATGTACCTTCCTTGAGGTCTGCGTAGAAACTCTTTCTCCACTGCGTTGTACGACTTCACTGTACAACTTCACTGTATCTACTGCAAACTCTGTCATAAAGCCTGCCACAATACTGTCGAGCCAAAAGTATACTATGCGGGTGAATTTGTTGTTCACCTATTGTAACTGCTCAATTTGTATTGGGGTCCACTCTAAATGTCAGATACGGTTCATTGCATGGTTATCCTTCAACCTTAGTATCCACTCCTGCAATAAGTGTGGAAAATCATAGAAAAATACTTTATGTAAATCAGTAAACACATATTTCTCAAGATATTTCCAGGGTGTTACTCTAGGGTTTCTATTATCTTTCTGTCAAAACTCCAGCTCTTTTTTCCTTAGTCAGCTTTCAATCTCTGCTTTTGTGGGATTCCACGGTCTCAAGATCCCCTTCTAGTGGCTCATTGCTTTCTTCTTTGCTTTAATATTCTCTTAATCTGCCTCCTGCAATCTTACGTATCTTTTAACAGATCTTCAACATATCCCATCTATTCAATGCTCTGTTGTTCCTACCTATGGAAATGGAACCATTTGTTGTTTATTCATATATCTGGTCTGAGTTTGTATCCTCAGCTTGAGTGACCCAGGGTTCATGTCTGTTAAGGGTTCCAACAAAGCCTCTAAAACTATCTTCCCTCCTGGTAAACCAGAAGGAAATGAAATGCACAGGGTGCATTGCGTCATCTTAGCTGAGATAGTCTTAATGGGTGGATGCAATAATCATGTGTTTACAGCCTAGGATTGAGTGGGAGATCTGAGAACTGTACGCTGAGAGTTCTATTATTAACGCAATACGCTATCATTTATGATTACACGGGGAATATAACAACTCATTCATTTAGCATATCAAAAAATACTGAAGACAATAAAGAAACGCATGCATTCAATCACATAACACAAGTTTTACCATGGTTCACCCCCCTCGGATACATCCACAAAGATCTATCTCTTAGCTCTTTTATTATAGTAAGTATGAAACTACAGCGCCGCGTGCTTCACAACTCATCTCAGATGGGTTGAGATTTATTATGAGGCAGACTAGATCACACCAGGCTCCTCATCCTTTGATCTAACCCTCAATATCTACCCTCCTTAGTCCTCTCTAGCTCATAAACTTACAAAATTAGGTCATACAATAAAACATTACATCGCATCCGCTTCCTCACATTCGTCCCTCTCTATGAGACCTGGGTATATATATTTATATGTTTCTGGCTTGTCAGCCATTAAAATGTGTTGCAAAAACCCTAACCCTAACATCATTAGCTCTTCCATGCATGCACACGTGTTGCTCTTCCTTCCAGCTGTCTCTTCCCTCGTGCATGCCTTCTTTCTCAAAATCACCTTTCTTTCTGCTTTGGCCTACTTCCAACAAATGAGCCTTGGAACTCACAACATTCGAGTCTCCATTGGTATCAAGAATACATAGAAGGTCCATCAAGACTCTTCCAAGAATCTATATAAAGAAGGAAAATATTGAGCATGAATGGAAGAATCATTCACAGAGTTATGTTGTCAAAATTCATAGGCGCTTCTCCATATACATCAGTTGCAGTCAGTTTTTCTAGCTTGGTTGAAGAGCTTAGGAGGAGAAAGGAGAAACGGGAAAGGATGAGTGCATCTACACATTATGGTAATGATATTGATGCACTTCTTTCATATGAATTAATAGATCATTGGTTTTCTCCTCAAAATTTTTGTGTTTCATTTATAAATATTTATATATTATTTATTTTCTCAGGTTTAGATTCAAGCTAGATCTAGGATTCTAACACTAGGAGGAGGAATTGGAAACGAAACTTGAGCAMWGCAGTAGCYAGYACATATGGATGATAACCTTTAGAATAAGGTATGACATTMTTCCATTTCCTTGTGTAATTATGGAAATTGTTTCTTGATTCTAAGGAAATCCATCGAAGTCTAGCCCACTGTTTGTCTAGRATCAATAGGAAGATCCTAGGGAGATCTTACTATCCATTGGTGATATCTTCTTTGTGATAGTTAGCCTAATAAAAAAGGGGCCACATGTGCAATTTATGAATAGGTATATATAGAGATCATGTATTCATTATTAAGGATTGTGTTTTGCATGTATGAATGTCTTTGGGTATTTGGAGGAGGATATCCTATTATTTAAGAATATAGTGTGTAACTTATCTTATATCTTTATTGGATTTATGCTCCACATTCACATTTGTGTACTTTTGGGTGATTGTGATATTTTAAGCATTTGGTTCATAATAAAACCCTATACTAAATTCCACAAGTGAAATATGAATTCCAATATCCCAAACCCAAAAATCAATTCAAAAAGTGAAAATATTTTCGTTTTTTCCAAAATTTCTTTTAATCTCCTATTTTTGGTCAAATAACCTTTTTTCTCCTTTATCTATAACACACATCCAATATGTTAACCTAAAACAAAAAAATATATCCTACAAAAGTAGATTTTTTCTAAAATAATACAATAATCAAAGTAACAACATAAAATATGACATATCCAATTGAGCTTCACTCTTCATAAACATACATATAGTCACTAATATAGATAATTTGTATTTCAATATTACCTTATTATTCTAACCCCTTGGTCATGTAATGCATTAAAAAACTCCACGAGGTTTAATTATAATAACAACAAGAGTACACTATTGATTATGATAATTACATCTTCATTGCAATGCTATGTATTATTATATTCTCAAACACAGAAATTTTTAGGGGCTAAATTTCACAAATGGACTAATTTTCGATGTTTTTCCGAAAAAACAATTCACCAATTTCCATTTTTTCTAAAAATGATTTGCCCAAATTTCATAGAGTAAAGTTATTTTACCTTCAAAATCGCTAAAAGTTTATAGAAACTATATAAAATCCTTAGAAAATTGAATATTTTTATGAAAACATCGTCAAACATTCTACATTTTGCATATTAAGGACTAGAAATATTAGCTCAGGTTTCTACATTTTAATATAAAATTCCATCCTTAAAATTATCCATGTTCTCAAATACATAATACTAGCATTTGAAACATTAAAATCATAACTAGGAAATAGATAGAAAGTAGCAAAACTAGCTTAATTTGCAATTTAATCAAAACAAGCCTTTAGAAAACAAAGATTAGGCCTCTACTAATCATTCAATGGTTCATAGTTTTCCTCAACAACAATAGTACAACAAATATTCCCTCAATTGGCCATATACCATCAACCTTTAACCATTAAAGGTGAATCACTTGGTCTATTACATTCAAGTACAAATTCCATATAAATTCTCAAATACAATCCTTTATATAATGGTTTGGGAAATACTTGCTCGAACACTCTTCTTGCAAATATATTTTAACTTTAGGATCCCTCCTTGTATTCTTAATTCATGTGAGAAAAATTCAATTATGAATACAAACAATATTTTTTTCTTACAATCTAATCAATGCTAAAGTGACAAAAGAATTTTATATTATTAATGGAAATCATTCAATTTGACACAAGGTTATTGTTAATCCCTAGACAAAGCCCCATGTTATGTATAAAACCCCTTAATAATCCCTAGATATTGAATTATTGCATTTCTAGTAGGTAGGATAGAACCCTTCATTGCACCCTTTCATCATAATTGTAACCCTTTATCTCCTATATATATCAAGGATATCTAGTATTAGGATCATCTTATGTCAACTCATATTGTGTTCTGAAGTGGATATATTGTAAAGGAGGGTTCCCCCTCGAAGTGGACTGTAATTTATTGATTTCTTATCATTTTTAAGGAGTTGGATCATAAATTTGGTATCAGAGCCAGAAACAATCCTTGAAGAAAGAATTAAGCAGTTGAGAAATCGAACAATTACATGCTACCTCATCAAATGGAAGAGCCTAGTAATGGAAGAGGCAAGATGGGAAGATGAATTCTTTGTGCAAAAGCATCCGTGATTAGTCAAGTGTTGAGGAAAACACTTGTTTGAATGGTAGGGGCATGTTAAGCCCTATACCAAGCCCCATGTTATGTATAAAACCCCTTATTAATCCATAGATATTGAATTATTACATTTCTAGTAGGTCAACTAGAACACTTCATTGCACCCTTTCATCATAATTGTAACCCTTTGTCTCCTATATATATATATATATATATATATATATAAGAGCTATTATTAGGATCATCTTATATCAACTCATATTGTGTTCTGAAGTGGATATATTGTAAAGGAGGGTTCCCGCTCAAAGTGGACTATAATTTGTTGATTCTTATCATTTTTAAGGCATTGGATCATAACAATTATGAATATTCAAGAGTATGTATCTACTCAATTACATCTATTATTTCATTCATCAAAACATGGCAATAACGAACATCATAATTATATAATGCATGTAATATTATTCAAAACTGTAGAAATCAAATACTTTCTTAAGCTACGTAAATTACAAGACCCAAAGAGAAAATTCCCAAGGTTTTCTCACTCTTGGATTTATTATAGATAAAATAATGAATTGTAATCAATAAATAAAATGGATTAAGAGACTTTATAAGCAATTAAAATACTAACTAATCAATAATATATAGTGTCCTCATTCAGAGGAACAAAACCCATAAAATCCCCCCCTTTAAAAATCCATCAATTCCAATTTTTTGAGAATGGAAAACATGATATAGTCCGACATATATGTTCCTTTAATGAAGGAAAAGAGAGTATGTACATGTATTTAATGAATGAAAATATAGTATGTATTCTTCTATTATTAAAGAAAGGTGCATATGCCTATGTTTTACATGAAAATTTTAGTAAAACTTTCCAAAAACAATCATGTAGATGCTAACTAATGCTAAGGTATTTAGTTAAATTTTAGAACAATTGGAAAGACAAGTTTTAAACTCTACTCCAATTTTATAAATATCCCATGCAATATTGAATTCACAATTTCTAAAAAATGAACAAAACCCTAAGAGAATTTCAAGTTACAAACCACTTGTCTATAAATTGAACTTTCCATAATTACATACATTTTTTATGGTTGTAGAATATCATACTTTAATTGTTATTTCATTACAATATTTTTGCAAGCATGAGATCTAATTATATTTTTCCAAATATAAAAACTATTTACCACTTGACAACCCTACCAACTCACAAATGGTACTCTTGTTCCCTAGGGAACCCTGAGTTGCAATATGCTATATGAGAAGAGTACAAAAACTAGCAATTCCAATTATGTGGCTCCTCTAGAGATTATAATGTCCCCACCCCCAAATCACACAATAAAATCATAAGATCAAGCTCAACACTAGCTCACCAAGAAAAAATGATAATTATGGGATCCATACAACAATAGGGTGCAAAAGGGTGAGCTTTCAAGTCCAATTCTCTTTTCTTATATATCCTTTGAGSTTCATGCCATTTTTCCATCTCATRAAAAATCCTAATTATTTGAATTACTAATTGCATATTATTCACCCACCCATATGTCATTCCATACACAAGTAATTCGTTTATTTAAAATGAAAAATAGATATTACTCATCACATCCCAATCTTTTCTCCTGTTTTTACTCTTAAAGGTTCCCTAGATCCATTTTATTTTTCCTCATTGAGCGGGGCACAATAAATTATTATTTTTCAAAATTGCTGTTCTTTCCATTTAACTCACCCTTTTCTCTATGCATTTCCATTTCCAATTATAAAGTAAATGCTATTTCCTTTTTTACAAAAATGTGCATAAGTCTATACGATCAATCAAACCACTCATGCAATCCATTCAATTTCCCATGTTAGAAAAAATGGCATATTTCAAAGGACAATTTCTCCAAAGTATACATAAACCAAATCAAAGTCAATATCAAGGGCAAGACCAAGTCAACT
>JASDQU010241783.1:132898-145275 GCA_032191745.1 Picea mariana | reverse complement strand
AAAAATCCTAATTATTTGAATTACTAATTGCATATTATTCACCCACCCATATGTCATTCCATACACAAGTAATTCGTTTATTTAAAATGAAAAATAGATATTACTCATCACATCCCAATCTTTTCTCCTGTTTTTACTCTTAAAGGTTCCCTAGATCCATTTTATTTTTCCTCATTGAGCGGGGCACAATAAATTATTATTTTTCAAAATTGCTGTTCTTTCCATTTAACTCACCCTTTTCTCTATGCATTTCCATTTCCAATTATAAAGTAAATGCTATTTCCTTTTTTACAAAAATGTGCATAAGTCTATACGATCAATCAAACCACTCATGCAATCCATTCAATTTCCCATGTTAGAAAAAATGGCATATTTCAAAGGACAATTTCTCCAAAGTATACATAAACCAAATCAAAGTCAATATCAAGGGCAAGACCAAGTCAACTTAGAGTCTTCAAGTATTCAATACTAAGAGCTAGAGATGATCACTACAACTCTTCAAGTACCTTGCAGAAAGAGGAATACATAACTACTAATGATCTATATTGGATCATTATATAATTTTTTATATATCTCAGTACTTTTGGGTTGGAAAAATTGGAGGAATCATCTTGCAGGGACATTTTGGCGATTGGTTTAAATTTGGAAATCTGGGTCCAAAAAACTATCTTAAATATTCTAGATCCCTTTTGAGGCATAAAAAGACACTTTTTTTTGTTCAAAAATATTATATATTATACACATTGATAGCTTTGCAATGGTGCAAGAATCGCCTCAATTGGAGTTTGTATGTGAAAGTTATGCCTCTCACAAGTTGACTTGCCATATTGATCACCATGGTGTGAGTGGATGCCATGTCATCCTCCATTACTTAGACATGTGGGGATAGCCACATAGTGGATTTTACGAGAAAATTCTAGAAGGTCCAAAACCTTATCACAACTAAGGGTTGAGGAAGTCAATAACCTACCCCTAGATGGCTATTGGGCTATGTTAAAGACCGAGCCGCTAGAAGAAGAAGGGGTTCCATTCTATGTTATCGTATTTTGTTCCATAGCAGAGTAGAACAACTAGGAGTGGGAAATTAGAGATAATAACCAAGGGGTTAATTTTTTATACCATCCTAACATGCCATGTGATGTAGGAGCATCGCGACTACTAAAGCAAGCATGGAGCCAGCGCATGTGTTTTTAAACACATGACATATATGTTTAATAAACTTTTTGAATTTTCATTAAAGATGAAGTGCCAAACCTTCAAGGAAACATTTATGAAGGAGCACCTATTGTATTGTCTCAGACCTCGAGCCTTATTCTCTTGTCTGAAATAGATAGGAGGCATTTAATAGATGTAATGCAGGTAGATAGGATTTTATTTCCAAATTGGACAGTTTAGAGTTTGAGAGGGAAAATGGATATAGACACCCTCCTTTGTATCTTTTTATTATTATTATTCAGATTATTGATCAAGCATTCGGAAGAGAAGAGCAGACAGAGAACTTTGTGAAGAACACCCATGTACAATGTTGAATTAATAGAATCAAACTCTGATTCAAACTCATTTCTGGTGTTGTTTCTCTGTGTATATTGATTGTGTGCTCATGAATGTTTGTTTTTCTGGTTATGCATTTGCTTTGATATGCTGTGCATGTGATTTCAGGGTTTGAAACTGAAGTCTGAGAAGTGGAATGAGTTCCAATTGTTTTTCTAGCTGAGCTGGGAGATTCCTGCATAGAGTGCAGTGGAATTCATCCGCAAGGAGTGCATCGATGAAGGCTTGGTAGTTTAACCTTTGTTCTCATTCATCCAGAAGTGGATTGTATTGTTCAATCCGTGCAAGGTGTGCGCGGGCTGGAGAAGAAGTCTCAGTGGCTAGTTTGATCCAAGGGAGATTGGAGACTGCTGCTGCAGGAAGTGCGCAGAGTCCGAAGTATTCAACACTGGGGAAGCTGTTGAACAGTAAGCGCAAGGAGTGTGCACAGATTTCTCCGAAGAAGTCAGAGTAAAGAAGCTCAGGAGGTTTCAAGCCTTTGTGGGTATCATCAAACAAGTGCACAGGGAGTGTGCCGTGAAACATTTCAAGGAAGAGCTTTAGCACAGGCTTGGGGAGCAAGTCTAAAGAAGGAGCACTTAGTCATTTTTGAGAAATCTTCAGGAGGAGGAATCAACAGTCAGGATTCGCCGAGGGAGATAGCGAAATCCCGTCCGTCGTTAGATCCTGAGGAGATGCCCATGGTTTAAGTGTTAGCGTGCAGGGAGGAGCCCAAGGGTCATCGGGATTTGACCCATTGGGATTTTGGGGTTTCTGGAGAGGTGAAACATTCGCAAAGTGAAATCGCAATCCGCGATTTCCCAACACGGTCAGAGCCGTTCGATCCGAGGGACGCGTGTCCAAGGATCTGGAAGAGTCGGGATTCGGCATTTTGGGAATTTCGCGGATGTGAATTCTTCGCGTTCCAAACTCGCGAAGTCCGGAACTACGATGAGGAGGAGGCCGTGGTCTCGTGGCACGGCAGGTCATATGAGAAAGGAGCTAGTCGGAGTGGGGCTAAAGGTTGCAAGGGTGCCATTGCAGATCGAGAATCGGGGATTCACAAGGTGAAGGATTTGTGACCTCGTATGCACCGATTTCCTGATAGGGAAATTCCTGATAAGCACAGAGGAAGGCACGAAGTGAGTATTCCATCGGGGCTCGAGGATTGGTAAGACCTGACCTCGTGAGTGTAGGACCCGTGATCAAACAAGTTCTGATTTCCCGAGAAGGCAAGGGGAGGTCGTCGGAGAAGCATCCTGTGGGTGCAGAAGAGTCTCAGATGGGATTTGGAAGAGCCTTTTAGCTCTTTGGGCCTAAGGGAGAGAAGGTCCTGGAGGAGGCGGGACGCGCGACTAGTACATGCTGCATCAGGTGGTATCAGAGCGAGAAAATCTCTCTGTTTTTTGTAGCAGAAGAGAAGAGAAAATTTCACCGTGCCGCCGAGAAGAGGTAGACAATCACCCAATCCAAAAGGGGAAAGGGAACCGTCCAGAGAAAGAGAGGTGTCCAGAGAAAGAAGTAGCCAAGGACAGAATGTAGAGATGGAGAGGGAATTAAAAAATCTGCGTGCCAGAATGGAAGACATGGAAGCAGCGCAGAGACGCAGAGCCAATGATGGAGATCTGAGTGACTTCGAAGGTGAAGCTGAAGCTGAACAACAAGGAGGAGTTGCAGCCGAAGATGCAGCCAGTGAGCGGTTGATTAAAGAAATCGCCCGAATGAGTTCAAAGATGAAAATGGACATCCCGACCTATGAAGGAAATCTAGATGCAGAAGAGCTTCTGGATTGGATTAGAGCTCTTGACACCTACTTCGATTATGAAGATATCAAAGAGGATAAAAAGGTCAGGCATGCTGTCACAAAATTGAAGGGACATGTAGCATTGTGGTGGGACGAGCTTCAGGCAGATAGACATTCCAAAGGTAAACAGAAAATTAAAAGCTGGGATCGAATGATTGCGAAGATGAAGGCAAAGTTCATCCCAAGAGACTATCAGATCACACTATTCAGGAGAATGAAGAACCTGAGACAGAAGCTGATGATGGTAAAGGAATATACCAAAGAATTCTACAAGCTCAATATTAGAGCAGGTCATCAGGAGAGCGATGATGAAAAAGTAGCCAGATACATGAATGGCTTAAGATACGATATCCAGAATGAGATGAGCATGACAACCTTTAGAATGGTTGAGGATGCGTATCAGATGGAATTGAAGGCAGAAGAAAAGCTGAGCTGTAAGCCAGGACAGCGAGGCCGAGGCAGAAGTCAACCAAGGGGTAATTCAGATGCCCAAGAAAAATTTCAGGAGTCCAAGGATGACTGGAAAAAGCCTCAGGCAAGAACAGAGAGAGATGGAAGTTCTCAGCGAGGCCAGCATGCTGAACAGTGAAGGCAACAGGCAAAACCGGATGGAGGATACGCTGATAACAGTACTTTTCCTCATACCAGAGGTAGAGGAAGAGGCTGAGGTGGAGTTATCACATGCTAAACATGTGGGAAAAATGGACACAAGGCAGTTGATTGTCCAGACAGGAAGAAAGATGGAGGAGAAGCTCACATCGCAGAAGCGCAGAGGCGAGCTGCTAATGTAGAAGACGTAGAAGACGGAAGGTCTTTGATGATGTGAAAAGTTCTCGTTACACCTGAGAAGGAGGTGGAGGACACCGCTCAAAGAAGCAGACTGTTCTGAATTGCATGCAAGACCAAGGACAGGAAGTGCAAAGTCATTGTGGACAGCGAAAGCACCGACAATCTCATTTCAACCGAGATGGTGGAGAAACTGGAGCTGGAAACGACTGATCACCCAAGTCCATATAAAGTCTCATGGCTACAAAAGGGACATCAGGTGAGCGTCACTAAATAGTGCTTAGTTGACATTAAAATAGGAAGATATAATGATAAAATTCTCTGTGATGTTATCCCCATGGATGTTTGTCATTTACTGCTGGGAAGACCATGGTAGTATGATAGAAACGTAATTCATGATGGAAGGATGAATACGTATACCCTGCAGAAGAATGGGAGAACACACACATTACTTCCGATAAAAGATAAGGAGGTGAAACCGGAAGTGAACAACAGGGTACTTCTAATGAGTGGGAAGGAACTTCTGGCACAAGTAAAGAAGAAGGAGGATCCACAATTCTTTGTGGTTAGGAAACCGAAAGTTGTTTTGACCAGCATGAGAGTGGATGATCTGCCGACAGAAATTCAGAAACTACTTGAGGAGTTTGTTGATATAGTGGTGGACGAATTACCTCATTCATTTCTGCCAATGAGGAGCATAAGTCACCACATAGACCTTGTACCAGGTGCCAGTTTGCCGAACAAAGTAGCGTACAGGTTGACGTCGCAGGAGAATGAGGAAGTCAAAAGGAAGATACAGGAATTGATGGATAAAGGACTAATCAGGGAGAGTTTAATTCCATGTGTTGTTCCAATGGTACTGAGTCCAAAGAAAGATGGAGGTTGGAGAATGTGTACAGATTCCAAATCCATTAACAAGATCACCATCAGGTATAGGTTTCCATTGCCAAGAATGGATGACTTGATGGACTGCTTAAGTGGAGCAATTTTTTTTTCAAAGGTGGATTTGAAAAGCGGATACCATCAAATTCGCATGAGGGAAGGCGATGAGTGGAAGACAGCCTTCAAAACCAATGAAGGACTGTATGAATGGCTAGTCATGCCATTTGGTTTGACGAATGCACTGAGTACATTCATGAGGCTGATGAATGAAGTACTAAAGGAATTCATTGGTAAGTTTGTCATTGTTTATTTGGATGACATATTGATTTTCGGCAAGACTAGGGAAGAACATATGAAGCATTTAGCTGCAGTAATGAGAAAGCTACAACAAGAGAAGTTGTTGATCAATGTGAGGAAATCTTCATTTATGAAGAAGGAACTCATTTACTTGGAGTTTGTCATATCATCAAATGAATTAAAGATGGATCCAAGTAAAGTAGAGGTAATAAAGAATTGGCCATCACCAAGAAATGTTTTTGAGGTGAGAAGTTTCCATGGACTGGCTAGTTTCTATAGGAAGTTCATTAGAAATTTTAGTGGAATTAGCACAGCGATGATGGATACGGTGAAAAAGCGACACAAGTCTTTTCATTGGACAACAAAGGCTGAGAAAAGCTTCAATCTGTTGAAGCGGAAGATCACAAAGCAACCAGTGTTAGTGTTGCCAGACTTTCAGAAGACATTTCAGGTGAAATGTGATGCAAGCAGATATGCCATAGGAGCGGTCTTGAGTCAGGAGGACAGACCAATTGCATATTTCAGAGAGAAGCTGGATGAGGCAAAGGTGAAGTATTCAACGTATGATAAAGAATTTTATGCTATCATAGAGGCGTTGAAGAAGTGGAGGCATTACTTGATCCCAAAAGAATTTGTTCTGTATAGTGATAATCATGCATTACAGTTTGTCACTCAGCAGGAGAAGCTGAATCAGAAACATGCTAAATGGGTAGAGTATATGCAAAATTTTACATTTGTAATTAAACACATTGCAGGTACTGCTAACAAAGTGGTTGGTGCTTTGAGGAGGAAGTGTTTGTTGCTGCAGGAGTTTCGAGTCAAAACACTGGGATTTGAAAACCTGAAGGACATGTATGCAAGTGATGCAGATTTTGCAGAGGCATATGAGGCAGCTGAGAATCCAGTTCTCAGAGATAGAAGCCCATGGATGGATTACATGATTCAGAATGGACTGTTGTTTAGAGGAAACCAGTTATGCATTTCGAATTGCTCCATGAGGGAGAATTTGCTAAAAGAGAAGCACAATGGAGGATTAGTAGGGCACTTTGGCCATGAAAAAACATTCGCGAAGCTGAGCGAAGCACACTTCTGGCCGAAGATACGAATAGATGTCAAAAGGTTTGTTGACAGGTGCAGAATTTGTCAACATTCGAAGGGTAGAAAGCAGAATGCGGGATTCTACCAATCCTTACCCATACCAGAAAGGCCATGGGAGGCGATCAGTATGGATTTCGTCCTAGGATTGCCGAGGACGCAGAGAGGACGTGATTCGATCTTTGTAGTGGTCGAAAGGTTTTCAAAAATGGCGCATTTCATCCCGTGCCAGAAGACCAGCGATGCGACTCATATCGCAAACTTGTTTTTCAAGGAGATTGTTAGACTCCATGGACTGCCGAAAAGCATAGTTTCGGACAGGGATACCAAATTTATTGGGCATTTCTGGAGGACACTCTGGAAGAAGATGGGAACTAACTTAATGTTCGGTTCTGCCTATCATCCACAGACATATGGGTAGACAGAAGTGGTCAATAGAAGTCTAGGAGACTTGCTGAGGAGCTTAGTAATGGAGCACCACAGTAGTTGGGACAATGTGTTGCCACAGGCAGAATTCACTTACAACGATTCAGTGAACAGGAGCATAGGTAAAAGTCCATTTGAAATTGTATATGGTAGGCAGCCGATAGGAGTATCTGAACTCAGGGAGTCAGAGAAGACTGCTACTAGCAGCGCAAGCGCTGAAGAATTCGCAGAGGCGATGGAGGAAATTCACGGCAGGGTGAAGCAGTGATTGCTGGAAACAAACCAAGAGTACAAGCGCAGAGCGGATCAACATCGAAGACAAATTCAATTTGAGTTTTGTGATTTGGTTCTGGCACACCTGAGGAAGGAAAGGTTCCCAAGGGGAATGTATAACAAGTTAAAAATGAAGAAAATTGGACCATGCAGAGTCCTGAAGAAATTGGGAGAAAATGCTTATGAGATTGAATGGCCGAATGAGATCAGAATATCTCCGACATTTAATGTCTCAGACTTATATCCCTATAAGGCTGAGGAAGCAGGAGCTGAGGGTGATGAACAGCCAGAAATTCAGTGGCAGAAGCAGATGCCGATTGCAGAAAGGCCATAGATGGAACAGATATTTGACAGAAGAGTCAGCAAAGGAACCAGACAGAAGCAATAATTCAAATACCTAGTGAAATGGTAGAATCATCCAGTGGAGGATGCTAGCTGGGAGACAGAGGCAGTGATCCAAAAGCATGGATAGACCGTGCAGGAGCTCATGGATAGGATCCCATGAAATCTTTCAAGCAGGGGAGTATGATGCAGGAGCATCGCGACTACTAAAGCACGCGTGGAGCTAGCGCATGTGTTTTTAAACACATGACATATATGCTTGATAAACATTTTGAATTTTCATTAAAGATGAAGTGCCAAACCTTCAAGGAAACATTTATGAAGGAGCGCCGGTTGAATTGTCTCAGACCTCGAGCCTTACGCTCTTGTCTGAAATAGATAGGAGGCATTTAATAGATGTAATGCAGGTAGATAGGATTTTATTTCTAGATTGGACAGTTTAGAGTTCGAGAGGGAAAACGGATATAGACACCCTCCTTTGTATCTTTGTATTATTATTATTTAGATTATTGATCAAGCATTCGGAAGAGAAGAGCAGACAGAGAACTTTGTGAAGAACACCCATGTACAGTGTTGAATTAATAGAATGAAACTCTGATTCAAACTCATGTCTGGTGTTGTTTCTCGGTGTATATTGATTGTGTGCTCATGAATGTTTGTTTTTCTGGTTATGCATTTGCTTTGATATGCTGTGCATGTGATTTCAGGGTTTGAAACTGAAGTCTGAGAAGTGGAATGAGTTTCAATTGTTTTTCTAGCTGAGTTGGGAGATTCCTTCATAGAGTGCAGTGGAATTCATCTGCAAGGAGTGCGTCGATGAAGGCTTGGTAGTTTAACCTTTGTTCTCATTCGTCTAGAAGTGGACTGTATTGTTGAAGCCATGCAAGGTGTGCGCGGGCTGGAGAAGAAGTCTCAGTGGCTAGTTTGATCCAAGGGAGATTGGAGACTGCTGCTGCAAGAAGTGCGCAGAGTCCGAAGTATTCAACACTGGGGAAGCTGTTGAATAGTAAGCGCAAGGAGTGTGCACAGATTTCTCCGAAGAAGTCAGAGTAAAGAAGCTCAGGAGGTTTCGAGCCTTTGTGGGTATCGTCAAAGAAGCACACAGGGAGTGTGCCATGAAACATTTCGAGGAAGAGCTTTAGCACAGGCTTGGGGAGCAAGTCTAAAGAAGGAGCACTTAGTCATTTTTGAGAAATATTCAGGAGGAGGAATCAACAATCAAGATTCGCTGAGAGAGATAGCAAAATCCCATCCGTCGTTAGATCCCGAGGAGACGCCCACGGTTTAAGTGTTAGCATGTAGGGAGGAGCCCAAGGGTCATCGGGATTTGACCCATCAAGATTTTTGGGTTTCTGGAGAGGTGAAACATTCGCAAAGTGAAATCGCGATCCACGATTTCCCGACATGGTCAGAGCCGTTTGATCCGAGGGATGCGTGTCCAAGGATCTGGAAGAGTCGGGATTCGGCATTTCAGGAATTTCGCGGATGTGAATTCTTCATGTTCCAAACTCGTGAAGTCTGGAACTCTGACAGGGAGGAGGCCGTGGTCTCGTGGCACGGCAGGTCATATGAGAAAGGAGCTAGCCGGAGGGGGGCTAAAGGTTGCAAGGGTGCCATTGCAGATCAGGAATCGGGGATTCATGAGGTGAAGGATTTGTGACCTCTTATGCACCGATTTCCCGATAGGGAAATTCCCGATAAGCACAGAGGAAGGCGCAAAGTGGGTATTCCATCGGGGCTCGGGGATTGGTAAGACCCGACCTCGTGAGTGCAGGACCCATGATCAAACGAGTTCCGATTTCTCGAGAAGGAAAGGGGAGGTCGTCGGAGAAGCATCCTGTGGGTGCAAAAGAGTCTCAAAAGGGATTTGGAAGAGCCTTTTAGCTCTTCGGGCCTAAGGGAGAGAAGGTCCTGGAGGAGGCGGGACGCACGACTAGCGCGTGCTGCGTCACCATGTGTCTCAAGTAAATCCATAGATATTTTCTTCTCCTTTGTAGTTGCATTATTTCCATACCAAAGAAAATAGAGTAGAGAAACCTCACGTTCTAGCTAGGTTTTTGCCCATAAGGGTTTATCAGAGAAAATCTTTGTGTTATTTTGTGGATTGTGTGTGAATGTATTTTATTGTTCTCTATTTTTCGTGTTTTATATATTTCATGCATAAGAAGAAAATCTGTAACTAAATATTCTTGAATATAAAGGAATTTAACCTCGATAGTGTAGTTTTCAGTTTCATTTATCAGATCTATTGTGATGAACTGTTCTTGTGGAAAATCCACGATAATTTGTAGATCATATTAGTATCAGAGTAGGATTTATTTTGGGTGTTGTTTGGAAATTCAAGGATCTAGGAATTTACTTAAAGAGAAGTTGTAAAAACCTTAGTCATGGTATATGAGTTCATTCATGAAAACCCTCAAGATCCAGTAGAAGGGGGATTTGAGAGGTTGGAAGTTTAGGTCATCGATATCAACTGCAATATGAACCTCCTCATGGTGGCTCTAGCAAGAAATATTGGACTATTAAAATATGATGGAGGCTCTAACTCAGAGATCAGATCGGAGGGGAAATGAGGATACCGGGAAGATTCAAGAAATGAGTCTCAGAATGAATCCGAGAAAGAGGAGCCGAGTTCTAGTGTAGTTAACCGTTAAAATTCCCTATTCAAGATGGAAGTGAATGTGGAAATAAAGCCATACCAAGGTGATATTGATGCATTAAAACTAAATCATTGCTTACATCGACTAGAAATTAGTTTTAGCATCCACCATATAGATGAAGAGAAAAATATTTCATTTTCTAGATTGAAGTTAGAGGGCCATGCTTTAACTTGGTGGGAAATCCATACAAAAACACTTAGGTTGGAGGGTGATCCACTAGTAACTTGGAGGGAGGACTTCAAAAACTTTATCAAGTCCTAATTCTACCCTATCAAGTATGTATAGGACCAATGGTTCTAGTGGCACTTCTTTAGGTAGAGGCGGGGGCAGAGTGTACATGAGTACACCACTGAGCTCAAAAAGATGGCTATCATGCTAGTACCTAGATGTACTCCTCAAGTATTTGGGGGGTTTACATAGTAATCTATACAATTAGGTGATGTTATTCGAGCCAATGATAGTGGATGAGGCATGTGTACAAGCATATTTCCTAAAAACATAGGCCAAAAGAAGGGCCATCCAAGTGGCTCAAAGAAAAAAGAGCACGAGGAAGCTTCCAAGGATGGGAAGAAGAAGTGGAAAGGGGGGAAATATAAAGAAAAAATATCCACTACACATCAATACAAATATACTAGAAACCATTCCAATCATTGCAACATTGATGGCCACACTAAGGAAAAGTGTTGGAAACTACATCAAGAGTTGAACCCGAAGAACCACATTAAGTACAAAAAGAAAAAGAACCTTATAGCCAATATTTGAGCAATCAAGAGGAAACTATATCAGATGTGAATGAAAATATGTTTTACACATTTGTGCAGAAGGATTTTCATTTGGGAAGCCTTCATCGCCAAGAAGGGAAGGAAATGACCAATCTCTTCCACATCAAGATTCAGGTCAAGAAGACCTAGATAGATGCTCTATTCGATTCTAGTTCACAGGTTAATCTCATAGCAGTGGATATGATAAAAAACCTTGGATTGGAGGTTCAAAATCATCTTATCCCCTATCCATTTGTTGGGTAAACAAGGATGTAAAGATCAAGGTAACAAATAAGTGCAATATTAAATTTGTTGTAAATGTTGATTTTATAGATGAAGTAGAATTGGATGTAGTACCATTGGATGTATGTGGATAGTGTTTGGAAGCCCCTAAATGTATATAAGGGATGTTATATTCATGAAAATATCCAATCAGTACCTCCTCATCAAGGATGGTATATCACTCATCATCAACATGCACAAATTTAAATCAAAACTTTCACTAGTAAGTTCCAATCAAGCCAAGAAATTGATTAGTACTATAAAGAAATATGTTTTATTTTTTTAAGAGAAAATTGATTGGGTGAATAGTCATTAAAATTAAAGAAATCCATGGAAAGGTGTACCAAAGATAAGAAACACATGTTGGAGTATTTTCTACATGCATATATAGGAGTGTTCTAGGAGCCTCAAGGGATACCACCCAAGAGGAAAGTGGAGCATGAAATCCAATTATTTCCAAACTCCCCCTTGTCGAATATTGGGATTTATAGACATTCCATTCTGGAAGAAAATTAAGTAAATAAGTACTTCCAACAGTTTTTGGAGCAAGGTGTGATTCAACCAAGTACATCACCTTTTGGGTCACCCATAATAGTTTTTCCCAAAAAGAATGGGACTTGGATAATGTGTATCGATTACAGGGCATTGAACAAGATTACATCGAAGAATCAATACCCTTTGCCGAGGATTGATGATTTTTTGGACCAGCTGCAAACATGTCAAGTACTTCACTAAGTTGTATTTGAAATCAAGATATCACCAGGTATGAGTCAAATAACAATGTACCTAGAAAACTTCCTTCAAGACAAGGCAATGTTTGTATGAGTGGTTGGTTATGTCATTCGGTTTATGCAATGCATCAACTACATTTATGAGACTAATGAATGGTGTTTTACACCCTTATCTAGATTCATTTACTATTGTTTATTTGGATGATATTTTTTTTTATAGTGCTACCTGGGAGGAACACATATCAAATCTCATGTGGGTGTTAGAGACTCTAAAGAATCACTGATTGTTGGCTAACCTCAAGAAATGTGCGTTTTCTCAACAATATTTGGTGTATTTTGGGTATGCGATCAGTGGAGGGGAGATTAATATAGATCCCACAAATATGGATGTCATCATGAAATGGCCAATTCCTAAAAATTATATAAAAGTTAGTATCTTTGTTGGGGTAGCACGGTACTTGCAAAAGTTCATAGCTTCATTTTAAGCAATAGTTGCACCACTCCATAC